>JAAEAF010006255.1:0-72887 GCA_011037195.1 Triatoma infestans | reverse complement strand
AAAGTAAAAACAGCCCACCCAAAACAATCCCTCTCACTTGACCTAACTCCGCCTTGCAAAGTCCCAGGACCCTTGGCCACAAACTCCATTAAGGCCTCATAGGCCGAGCCATTCTCCAACAACAAAGGAAGAGAAATGTTGTTGTGGTTGGTTCCGCAGAGCTGGTGGTTGGGCGCTGCTCAGAGCTGGAAAGCATCAGAGATATTTTCCGTGATCGTTATTGACCGGTTTCGGGCGTTCGCACATCATCAGGATGCATATGTCAAAATATCTCTGATATTTTTATGGCGGAAAATATCTGTGACGAAAATTGTTACTCAAGCTGAGATGAAAACCCACTTTGCGCCACATAGAGGCTCTCAGAACATCGTACATGCCCCTCAGTCTCTTCCATTCCACAACGGCAGTTTCCATTTCAACCAAACCCATTGTATACCACTTGCCGTTTATAAAGCCGTGACCAAATACTAACCGAGAAACGGCATATGAAAGTATCTTCGGAACAGTACGCCTGCTTTCGGCAGAAACAAAAACGTGGTCCTGCCCTTAGTGGAGACCCTCCACCTCGATTCCCATTCTGCCATCATCTCCTCCTCCAGCCTCTTCTTACCCTCCTCACGCTGCAAATATGTTTCCCAAGTTTTTTAAAGCTTCATAAACGGTAACATGCCATGAAACTTTTCAAGACCATCAAAGATGGTCAATGGCCAACCAAGTAGCCATTCCTCATTTCACTGCGACCAACCTAAAAAAGACTATTGAAGTTATGGGAAGAACTTCATTACTGACGGAATTCATTGATTGTTTTTACTATGAAAGGTATACTCGTCAATTAATGCAATTTTTTTTTTTATATATTAAAATACTATCACTCTCGCTGGTCTTGAATTCGAGTCAATACATTTAGGTAGATCAAAATTAAATCTATATTTTCCGTATCTTCAAAATATATACATATAAAGATTATCTACCATTATCAATAAATTAATGCTAAATAAAATTTGTTCATTCACTTTCACTTTTTACAAAATACAGTTCCCCGCCTAAAAAATAAATGAATTCAATGAAAACAAAACAAGCATATTGTGAAATGTTTGACCTTGACAGACAATGAAGAATTATTCCGCATACAAGCGCTCATTTTGTG
Source organism: Triatoma infestans (assembly GCA_011037195.1). NCBI lineage: Eukaryota > Metazoa > Arthropoda > Insecta > Hemiptera > Reduviidae > Triatoma > Triatoma infestans. The sequence continues at coordinate 71,740 of JAAEAF010006255.1, read as the reverse complement.
GGGTCACAGCAAATACATTACGTAAACAGTTCATTTAAAAGAATTATTCAAGGATATTTTTATTATTTATTTATTACTAATCAAAAACACGGTATAATATACTACATCATTCGTTCATTGTTATGCCAGAAGGTTATTGAAAACCTTGGCAATGACCACAACAACACCATCTTGTGTGTGAATACTCAGCTGTTAAAAGGTTATAAAACTTTCAAGACAAGTACTTTATCATCATGTACATATGTTTTATTTAAACTGGCAACTAACATTTAATGAAATGATGTTAAAAAAAAAGTTTTTTTTCTCGTGTTGTATATTTGTATATTTAAAGGGCACCATCTTACTTTCTATTTGAAAAGTAAACGTTATTTTGCCATTTTTTTAAAAGTGTTAACAATAGTGTGTGTGTAAAATGGACGGATTAGTAATAAATATTCCATTTTTCTACTATAATTTACATTTTCTTTTAATGTCATTTTATAAATTTATACAATTTATTTAAAACTTTAAGGTCAGAGGTCCTTAAAATGGCAACCTTTTCACTGAAGTACTATAAACAGAAACTAAAGGTAAGATCATGCAAAGTACAGAGAAAAAAGAATAAACCAAACTAAAAGCAATTATAATGAGATGTTTGTACGGCAATGGCTACAGGAATTTTTAAAGAAAAAGAATTCTTTGTTGCTCTACGTTTCGGGTACCATTGGTGCCCTTCTTCTGGAGCTCTTTTGGACGGCAATGGCCAGACGAGTTTTTGAAGAAAAAGAATTCTTTGTTGCTCTATGTTTCGGGTACCGTCCAAAAATCTTGGTTACTCTCCGTTTCGGTACACAACACATCAACAAAGAGAACTTTAACTCTAGAACGTAATCTTCAATGAAATCAAATTAAATTAAACATGATGTAAAAAAAAAAAAAAAAAAAAATAGGTTTGCTTTGTTAAAAACAGATAATAATATTAACAATAGTATACCGAATAAGGAGGAATAAGAAACTAAGAGAGCTTTACAGGGAGGATGATCTTGTGACCACAGCAAAGACAGGGAGACTGTGCTGGTTGGGGCATCTGCACCGGATGGATGCCAGTCGGGGGGCAAAGAGGCTCTATGAAGAGCGTCCCGGAGGGAAAAGACCGCGCGGCAGGCCCCGATTAAAATGGCTACAGGATGTAGAAGAAAATCTGGGGAAGATGGAGGTAAGGCAATGGAGAAGGAAAGTGGATGATAGAGACGCCTGGCAGCAAATTCTTAAGGCGAAGGCCAAGGTTCTTCAAGGACCGTAGAGCCAATGGAAGAAGAAGAAGAAGAATATTAACAATAATAATAGAAAATAAAAGAGTTTTTTTCAATTTGGAAGTAGACTGAAGAAGAAGAAGAATGGGTTTTCCAAGCAACAAAACAATTACTAGCAGGCAAAGAATGTATGGTCTCCTATGATGATAAAATGTCAAGTACAATGATGTGCGATGCATCAGAATCAGGATTAGGAGCGGTATTGATGCTTAACTTCCTTGATGGAACCGAACGCCCGGTGGCTTATGCTTCAAGAACTTTAGCTTCCATTGATAGAAAGGCTGTCGCTTGTGTGTTTACCTCTAATAGCAGTAACGAAATTTCATCAATATGTATATGAAAGATAGTTCAGGTTAGTGACAGATCATAAACCTCTCGAACGGATGGGCTATTATTCTCAACAATTACGACTTCGAAGTGAAGTATCAAAGGGAAAAAGAAAATAAGGTGGCTGGTGCGTTATCAATGCTTCCCCTTAAGTTAGTAGAAAATAAAAATAAAATGGAATCCACGATTAATTCTATTACAGTAAACAAACTATAAGATTTGGAATTAATTCTGAGAAGAATTACATATTCAAACGGGGAAAGATCCGCTTTTAACTTAAAATTACATTATGTTGGGTAGAAATTATGTGTACGGATATGGCGAACCCCCATCTAACAAGAGAAGTGTAGGCATTTAAGTTAATAAACAGTGTTTCCTTATTTTTAATTATTTAAGACAAAAGCTCTGAACTGCAAAGAACTAATTATAAAATGATAAATATTTTTTCAATTTAGTGGCTTCAACTATTGTAAGAAGATTCCTCTAAGTTGGTCAGAGAATTGACTGAAGGGTTCGGAAATCTATCTATGTAGCTAGTTTTTCCGCTGATGCACTAATTATAAGGCAATTTAAAAGAAAATGTTCAAGATTATCAATTTCGCTTGTGTTAAATAATATACATTGTTCAGAGGGGAAAAATGTTGGTTGTTAATGAAAATGATATGTGACCTTTTGCACCTTAACTGCACTCCTTTGTATAAAAAATTATATGACCAATATCCATTATGTAAATTGAATGAGAAGGATGACATTATTCATTTTTTAGCGGAATGACCTATTTTATCAGAGTTTCGTCTACGTTTCCTCAAGAAACGTTTTCTATGAAAACAGTTTGTAACAGAAAAATGATGTCTCTGTATTTTAGTGCCCAAAAAGATTGAGAAAATAACAAAAAACTGAAAAAAAAACAACAACAAAAAAACGCACTGTTGGTCAACCGATTTTTTTCCAACTCGGAATTTTTAATACTTATTAAAATTAATGGTATGAAGAAATTTAGTAAAGATCGGTCAAGAAAGAGACATTCAGTTATGCCAATAATTCGACAGAGTTTCCTGTCTTTATCAAGGCTTTAATATACAGATAGTGGTGAAGATGTAGAGACTGAATTTTTAAACATACACTTTTGTTACATCGCAGAAACATAAAAAAAAAGAAAAGAAAAAAAGTAACTTGTTTCTTGCCTTAATACGTACATCTACAGAAGAAAAAAACTTCATGTAATATAAAATATACTCTGTTTAAAGAAGATGGTTGGAGCCGTTAAAGAGAAAATCGCAAAAAATGAAAAATTCACTCAATAAAGTAGTACTTCCGGTTGAGCAATTTTGACAAATAACTTTATGTCAGATTCCAAGGTGTTATCAAACAGAATGTCAAGTGTGAACTTTCTACGAGTTTCCATTCAAATACACATTATCACACATCCCCATTTTAGAGATCATTTTGTAAAAACTTTTTTTGAACTCAGGGGACTTCAAAACGTGTGTTTCAGGTACAAACTCGATACCGAAAATATGACACGCTCACAAACTACCTCTAATAGTAGTTAAACAAAGCGATCATAAAGTTTTGGCAATACGATCAATAATTATACTATCAAGACTTCAATAATTAAAAGAACATGAACATGATGGGATAAACGCTAAAAAATAATAAGTCCCTAGCCAAACACACACATTTAATTTCACCTCTATTAAAATAATATCGCAAAGTTGGAAATACATAAAAGAAGGGCTTTATATTAATAAATATTTTCACAATAATGACAATTCCAGAGAAGAAGCTGCGGTGTTGTCATACTTTATTTTTAAAGGAGATTATTGCACTGCGACCTGAAAGATCTATTGTGCCCCAGGAGTCTTCTCAGTGCACTGCCAGCCTCCAACCAGTGTTCTCTAGCTGCAGACAACATTGCCCACTACCGGACAGTGAGCTGTAGAGGCTCCTAGGAAGAGAAATTGTAAGAGCAGCATGCTAGATTCGAACCCGGCACCTCCGCGTTGCTAGTCCAGCGCGCTATCACTGAGCTAATCCTTTCTCTTGTTGTCACACATATACTAAGATCTTTTAAAAAGATTGTAGATAATTAATTATTATTAACAAACATAAAAAAACTTAGTTGAATAACTATTCATAAGAAACAATTCAATAAACTTAATTATCTTTGGATTCCGTATTGAATTTTAAATTTAATCATTAATTCTGTATTATATCGACAATTCACATTTGTTATTTTTTTGTTATATATCATTTCTATTGTTTCAAATTATTGCAAGTGTTCTGACCGATTTTGTGACCGTTTTGACCGTTCGAAATTTAAAGGACAGAGTCTCGCGTTCTGTTTCAGACACATCTTTGGGAAGCTTAGGGAGATTTACTAGTTTATAGTGTATAATCTATTTTATAAATAGAGCTATGGTACATGAAATAAGTAGATGAATATATGTTTTGATCCGCAAAAAATATCAAAGAGATTTATCCTGTCCTAAGTGGCTTCATTTTGTTGCGCTTCACAAAATGAAGGAAACTATCAAATGAAAAATATCCAATGTTTCTCAGCAATCGGATCCACTCAACTATATTCGGGAAAACTAAGTATCTTACATAAAACCAATCAAACTATTTGCGAAAATATCTCTGATGAAAGTTTTATTCGGGAAATAGATACTTCCAATCTGTGGAATTAAAACTTTCATAATGCTCAAGAAATTTAGAAATTCAAAATTTATTTCATTCAATAAATATACAGTTAGTTTACAAATGCAAAAAGATCTCAATTGCCGCAAAAATATATAAGGGCACTTCATTCAACGGTTAGTATCGTATTTGATTAGTAAAAAAAAAAGAAATTTTTTTAGCAATAAATACAATCGGACTGGAATTGCTACTGGCTAGAGTGGACAATTTAAGATTACCTACAAAATTCTTGTCATATATGTCATGGTTTATATCGCTATTTTATAGACAATACTCAAAAGAAAATTAGATGCGACTGAGGACTTTCAAAGAATTGGGTCATTATCAAAAAGCAAGAGAGCGATTTTACATTAATCTTGCCATGTTTACTAATATGTTATTAAGTAAACTATACTGTACGGCGTGCTGATGATTTTCGGCGTCCGGAATACTTCACACAAGTGGAAATTTTTGAAAATCTAAATCTACATAATTATTAAGAACATATTGTTTTATAAAAAAAATATTGAATAAATATTTATTTGATATTAATTTTGTGACAAACAAAATAAAGAAGGAAATATTAAATAAGGACGGCCATTGCCATTTCTATCATTGTATAAAAAAAAAATGACATATTGCATTATATCTGTCAATATAAACAAAAATATAAAAAAAACCCGCACATTATATAAGTTTAACTGGTCAAGCGCCTTGTATAAAATGCTTTACCATTGCACTTTTACCATTTAGTGGAATTTTTTTTAAATGGCCAAATAATTGGTTAAACCAATTTAATGATTTTACCATAAATGTTGGTATTTAATCCTACTTTTAAAAGTCTTATAATTTTTGCTTTTTGCATGACTGCTAAATTGCCATTATTTTATTGTTATTTTTTAACTGTAATCTGTATTGAAGCCTCCAATGTATATGAAGAGTATGAATCTCCAATGTATAATATGTGTACAAAAAAAGATCTTCAATCAATTAACCTCAATTTAACGTATAATAAACGGAAATAGCTTCATTTTTCTGTCTCAAGATTCTTTGCACTGTTCATCAAACCATTAAAAACAACATTAAAATGTGAATAAGTAGTAGTCAAAGGCATTTTAATGTTATTACGATTAGTTTTTACTTACTCTTACTCCTAGTAAGAGGAAATATTGTAATCGTGTCAAATTTTCGATATCGAGTTTCACCGGAAATATCCGTGTGAGGTCCCCTGAGTCCAAAAAAGTGGTTTTTAGCAAATGGTGTGTGTGTGTGTGTGTGTCTGTATGTGTATGTATGTGAACAGCATAGCTCGAAAATGAAAAATCGTAGAAAGTTCAAACTTGATATTCCGTTTAGGTATCACCATGGGACCCGACACTGGGTCATCTGTTAAAATTCCTCAACCGGAAGTACCACTTTACTTGTTGGTTTCTTTATGTTTTTGCAATTTTCTCAAAAATCGCTCCAACGATTTTCTTCAAACTGTCTATATCAACTACACATCAAAGAGCTATTACTTTTATTTGAAATATTTCTCTGGGAAAATTCATTTAAGGATACTTTTAGGGGAGGGGTGGAGTTAGGTTTTCATCAAAAGTGCTATTTCAGTTTATTAGACAATTCTAATAAACTATTACAGTTTAATTAGAATTAAATATGTTGTTGAAATTCTGAGTTTGAAAAAATCGGATAACCGGAAGTGCGTTTACTTTACCACTTTACTAAATAATTTCTTCACTTTTTCGCGATTTTCTCGAAAATGACTCCGACGATTTTCTTGAAACTAATTATATAAACTAAACATACAAAGATCTATAACTTTTATCTAAAACATTTCTCTGGGAAAATTCATTTAAGGGCACTTTTAGGGGAGGGGTGTAGTTACAGCTTCCTCTAAAGTGGTATCATAGTTGATTATACAATTCTGTCATCCAAACAAAATTAATTAGAAATAAATAGATGGCCTAAATTCCAAGTTTTAAGAAAATTTGTAAGCCGGAAGTGCTCTTTTACTGAACAGTTTTTCAGTTTTCGACAAATTTCGTTATATTTAGTACACATTCTATAACTTTTGTCAATTATAATTTTGAGAACAGGAGTAAGAGAAAGTTGGTGAGTGTTTCACACCAGATTTTTTTTTTAATTTAGGGCATATCAACATCTATGGCGCCCGGAGCCTTCTCAGTGCACTGCCGGCCTCCGAACAGTGTTCTCTCGTTACAAACAATACTGTCCCATCACCTGACAGTGAGCTGTAGAGGCTCCTAGGAAGAAAAGAATCTAAGGGAGCACAGCTGGACTCGAACCTGGGACCTCCGCGTGGGAGTCCAATATGCTCTATCCACTTAGCTATTCGCTTCCCTATTACAGTTAGTGAAAATAATATGTGCAAAAGCAATTGAAACAGTATGATTACTTGTAGCGTAATTTGAACTCAAAATTCAAAATTTTAAACGAGTGTTTCATAAAATTTATAATCATAAATAACAACTATTTACCCTTTCAGTATATAATCTATTGAATGGGTAAATAAATATTACAAAGTGGTGTTTATCTCTGAAGACACTGAGAAATAATAGAAACGAACACAAATAAACAAAACAAATAAAAATAAAATATATGCGTCTATGCGTACTATTAATGTGTGCTAATGTGCCCCATTGTCATTTTTATTTTATTAAAAAACAAGATTTAGCGATTTCGGATGTTTTACCAATAATTTGTCTTTTTACTTTCTCTTACCCCTGGTATTATAATCGTGTCAAAGTTTCGATATCGAGTTTTCACCGAAAATAACACTTTCAGATCCCCTGAGTCCAAAAAAGTTGTTTTTAGTAAAGGGTCTGTGTGTGTGTATGTATGTGAACAGCATAGCACAAAAAGGAAAAACCGTAGAAAGTTGAAACTAGATATTCCATTTAGGTATCAGTACGTTATCTGTCAAAATTCCTCAACCGGAAGTACCACTTTACCAATTTTTTTTTTTTACGTTTTTGCGATTTTCTCAAAAATGACTGCTACGATTTTCTTGAAACTTAGTATATTAACTACACATACAAAGAACTATAACTTTTATTTGAAACATTTCTCTGGAAAAATTCATTTAACGGTACTTTTAGGGGAGGGGTGGGGTCACGTTTTCATCTAAAGTGCTGTTTCAGTTTATCAGACAATTCTAATAAACTATTTCAGTTTAATTAGAATTAAATATGTTGTTGAAATTGCGAGTTTGAAAAAAATCGGATAACCGGAAGTGCGTTTACTTTACCATTTTACTAAATGATTTTTTTTTTTCACTTTTTCGCAATTTTCTCAAAAATGGCTAAGAATATTTTCTTGAATCTTTCTATATAAACTACACATACAAATATCTACAACTTTTATTTGAAACATTTCTCTGGGAAAATTCATTTAAGGGCACTTTTAAGGGAGGGGTGGTATTATGTTTTTCTCTAAGGTGCTCTCATAGTTGATTATACAATTCTATCAGCCAAACAGAATTAATTAGAAATAGATGACCAAAATTCTAAGTTTTAAGAAAATTAGTAAACCGGAAATGCGCATTTACTGAACAGTTTTTTTTCAGTCTTCTACGAATTTAATTAAATTTGGTATACAAACTATAAAATCTGTCAATTATAATTTTGTGAAGTGGAGTAAGAGAAAGTTGTGTGTGTGTTTCACACCAGATTTTTTTATTGACATTAACTTTTTTTAACATTTTGTGGAAAATGTTAAGTTTTGTTTGAAGAAAGTGTGTCAATTAGAATTTTGAGGCATACAGTTGAGGATAAAGTTGTCTGAATTTCCGCACCTAGTTTTTATTTTTATTTATTTTTTTCATAACAACGGTGATATATTTTATAAACAAATAAATTAAACATAGATACATGGAGATTAAACTAGTTTTGATAATTGGAAAGATATAAATTTCTAAATTCTATATGAGTATTCTATTTTTATAATACACACGTATATTCTCTGCCACTATTTATTTAATTTATTGTATTTAAAATATTATGATGAAATGTTGAGAATGTTGTTTTTTATAAATAAGCAAGAAATGATTCGGTGAAATTTTAGAAGAGTAGAACAGGTGTGCTAGCAATTTGATGGTGTAGAGAGGGGATATGAAACAACTTTCGCCTAAACCCTTTAGTAATAATAACAAATAATAAAAAGAACGACTTTTATTGATCATTTTGGATTGTAAACAAATTAAATAATAATAAAAAAAAAATTGTTTGAGCAAGATTACAAAATTCTGATGGGTACAGATATATGTATAGTAAGTACGTGGGACTCAAAAGACATGTTTATATAAAAAAGTATCTACAAGAGTTCAAAAGTGCTAATAGCATTCTTAATTTGGCCATTAAGAATACAAACTAACCCTAGCATGTTATGTAAGAGCACAATAATAGTCGAACAAGTTCAATAAATAATAATAATAATTATATTACAGTATTCAATAGTAGATGAATTTTATTCATAAAATATCTTAACCAAGATTTCATTTGTGCCCATTTAATTGGTATTACATAAAGTGAGTGGCTGCTAAAAGAAATTTCTACAATTCATCTGTAACTTATGTTACTTTTTACTTTTTTTACTTTCTCTTACTCCTAGTAAAGAGAAAGTATTGTAATCGTGTCAAATTTTCGATATCGCAGTTTTCACCGGAAATATCCGTTTTGAGGTCCCCTGAGACCAAAAAATTGGTTTTTAGCAAATGGTGTGTATGTATGCATGTGAACAGCATAGCTCAAAAATGAAAAACCGTAGAAAGTTGAAACTTGATATTCCGTTTAGGGATCATCATGGGATCTGACAGTACGTTATTTATCAAAATTCCTCAAACGAAAGTACCACTTTACTAGGTGTTTTTTTTTTACGTTTTTGCGATTTTTTAAAAAATGGCTCCCGTTGATTTTCTTTAAACTTGTTATATCAACTACATAAACAAAGAGCTATAACTTTTATTTAAAACATTTCTCCGGAAAAATTCATTTAAGGGCACTTGTGGGGAAGGGATGTAAAGTGCTTTTTCAGTTTATTAGACAATTCTGCCATCTTAATAGTGTTAACCGGAAGTACCACTTTACTAGTTAGATTTTTTACTTTTTTGCGATTTTCTCAAAAGAAGTAAATATGTTGTTGAAATTCCGAGTTTGAAAAAAATCGGATAACCGGAAGTGCGTTTATTTTAACACTTTACTAAATGATTTCTTCACTTTTTCGCGATTTTCTCAAAAATTTCTCCGACAATTTTCTTGAAACTTCGTATATAAACTAAACATGCAAAGATCTACATCTTTTATTTAAAACATTCCTCTGGGAAAATTCATTTAAGGGCATTTTCAAAGGTGGGGTGGGATTACAGCTTCCTCTAAATTGCTATCATAGTTGATTATACAATTCTACCATCCAAACAAAATTAATGAGAAATAAATAGATAACCAAAATTGCCGATTTTCAAGGAAATTTGTAAACGGGAAGTGCGCTTTTACTGAACAGTTTTTTCAGTTTTCGACGAATTTCATTAAGTTTGGTACACTAACTATAACGTTTGTCAATTACAATTTTGAGAACTGGAGTAAGAGAAAGTCGTGTGAGTGTTTCCACCAGATTTTTTTTTTTTGCAAAATACAAGTTAAATTTTTATATTTTCCAATTGCTGGTAAGAGGTGGATGATCTTACTACTGGAAATACACGTTTTAAAGTCCCCTAATTTTTACTTTCTCTTACTCCTAGTAAGAGGAAGTATTGTAATCGTGTCAAATTTTCGATATCGATTTTTCACTGGAAATATCCGTTTTGAGGTCCCTGAGTCCAAAAAAGTGGTTTTTAGCAAATGGTCTGTGTGTGTGTGTGTGTGTGTATGTATGTGAACAGCATAGCTCAAAAACGAAAAATCGTAGAAAGTTGAAACTTGATATTCCGTTTAGGTATCACCGTGGGATCTGACACTACGTTATCTGTCAAAATTCCTCAACCGGAAGTACCACTTTACTAGTTGGATTTTTTACTTTTTTGCGATTTTCTCAAAAATGGCTCCGACGATTTTCTTTAAACTTGAAACATCAACCACACATACAAAGAGCTACAACTTTTATTTGAAACATTTCTCCGGGAAAATGCACTGAAGGGCACTTTTGTGGGAGGGGTGGGGTTTCCATCTAAAGTGTATTTCAGTTTATTAGACAATGCTGTCATCTAAATAATGTTAATTGGAATTAAATATGTTGTTGAAATTCCGAGGTTGAAAAAATCGGATAACCGGAAGTGTGTTTACTTACCACTTTACTAAAAGATTTATTCACTTTTTTCGCAATTTTCTCAAAAATGGCTCCGACGATTTTTTTGAAACTTCGTATATAAACTAAAAATGCAAAGATCTACAACTTTTATCTAAAACATTTCTCTGGGAAATTTCTTTTAAGAGCACTTTTAGGGGAGGGGTAGTGGGGTTAGATTTTCATCAAAGTTCTATCCCCTAGTTCATTATATAATTCTATCATCCAAATATAATTAGTTAGAAATAAATAGATGGCTGAAATTCCAAGTTTCAAGAAAATTAGTAAACCGGAAGTGCGCTTTTAGTGAACAGTTTTTCAGTTTTCGACGAATTTCATTAAATTTGGTACACAAACTATAAAATTTGTCAATTATCATTTTGAGAACTGGAGTAAGAGAAAGTTGTGTGAGTGTTTCACACCAGATTTTTTTTTTTTAAATTGGTCACTGTGTATGAGTGGTTAACATAACTCCAATACTGTAGAAAGTTTAAACTTGATATTATAGAAAAACTGAAATTAAATCCAACCAAAACGGAAGTAAAAATCTTCGCTCTTAGAAGATTTCGGATTGAAATCCTTTATTAACAATCAAGAAATTTTCTGAAAACAAAAGGACTAAGGAGTGCGCTATCTTGTCGTAATCCTAGATACTATACTTACCTGGAGACTATACATCAACACTAAACTATAACAAGCATACACGCGATTAAAACAACTATACCCACTATTTAACAGAAACACCCCACTCAAACATTCCCCTGTACCGTACTTCTGTACAAGACACTCCTCAGACTACTTCTGACATATGCCTGCCAAGTTTAAATAACAGCTAGCAACACACTGACGAAACGATTATAGACTTTTCAAAACAAAGTACTAAGAATTGCATTAAACGCCTCTTGGTTCACCAGAAATACACAAATTCATAAGAGAGACTCGACATTTCAGCTATTCATTCACATATGACTAAATTAACAGACAACTACTTCATTCACCCTTCACACATTATCTTCAGCATCACACTATCACATACGCGAGCCTACAACTTCTAGAAGATTGAAATCCCGACTATATTAAAATCTTTAATTTTCATTCATTTTATTGTAAGCTCTATATTGTAAAGCTCTAAGTGAGCTGGTACATATTTTAATTTGTAAAATAAACAAAACTTGATATTTCGTTAAGTTATTATGTTCAAAATACTTTTTATAAATTAAAGTTAGTTATGTTCAAAATTCCAAATGCTTACAATTAATTAAATGTAGATACAAGAGGGCCGCTACAACTCGAAGTTGCAGAAAAAGGTGCATCGTGCCCGGCAGCAGAGTTATTTTTGTGGTTAGTAATCAACGAACCAATAATGAATAAGGTACACTCTGTTTATAAAAACTCTTAGAGCTTTTAAAGAGGAAATTACGAAAAACCAAAAATACATTCAATCACATCATACTTTCAGTTGACGTTGTGACGAAATCTTGTAGTCGGTAGTGATTTCTAAACAGTGCATAAATGTATGACCTTCATGTGATTTTAATTTTTTTTTATTTTAGCGTATGTACTCTTACATTCGTTAAACTATTGCATTAACTGTTGTGGTGGTTGGAGTGTATAAACTGAATTTGCTCTGTGCAAATCTGTGTTATCACATTGTACGACAAACGCATCCTGAAGATGGGCGAACGCAAAACCACAAAATGAAGCAGGCTACCACGGGAAATGTCTCTGATGAATCTTACATTAACCATTTGTTAATAACATTCTTGTCTTAAGAGGTGTAGAAAATAAAATTTCGAATATCTGACACCATTGCAGTAAGTAATAAGAGAAAATAATGAAAAAGAAATCTGATGAAAATAAACATAACAGGAATACGGTTTTTGCAGATATAATCATTTCCTGCAAGCGGCATTTAATTTCTGAGCCTTTTTTGTTAAGGGTAGTAAAGTATGCTCGGTACCCGGGGCAGCAATTTGTTCGCGGTTCCACTGCAAGCTCCCTCAGCGATTTTTCGAATTTTATATTATGCTTTTCCAAAAAAGTTTTATGGTATCACAAAGGAGGAAGTTCCAAATGATATTTCAGCCTAACCAGCGAATAAGCACTTACACTGATATTCCAAATACTATCAAATAAGACTAAGATTACGGTACTCGATAGACCCGCTAGGAAAAATTTTCAATCTTAGCGAGCCGATTATTAACATTCTTTAAGAATATTGATCGATACTATATACTTCTTCTCGTGGCGGAAGTTGCGGTGATTACTGTTCACAATGGCCCGTGTGATGGATGTAAGAAACATAGAAATATATTAATTTATAAAAAATCAAAGTATCAAGTTATGTGACAATTACCTTGCAAAAAGGTACACGCAGGTATAAGAAAACAGTTACTGGAAAAGTTTATTAACCTTGATGGCATTATACTACCCCCTTCTCATCACAGGGGAGGAACTGAACGAACAAAGAGAGACATTCTTTCCAGGACTCTTTCTAGAAATTTCTAGAAATCAAGGAGGACGCATCAGTTTTGAGTTATAACATAAGAGTTTATTCCAGTTAATTTATAAGCTTATTATTGTGATAATCTAAAGTAACTTAATTTCTCTTCGAGAATATAGCTATTTTAAAGGCAGTGAGATCTCTTGATTATTTGTTAATACTTCTATCCTTATCTCAACATTACAAGCCCTTTTACAAACCCACTCAAGCCACTACAAACAACATATTACACCCCGATTGTACCATGTGGCAATAGGACTGGGCTACGGATGATGGCTGTCAAATAAATTTGGTAGTCCCTGGGGTAGTATCTCTAGTGATCTGGGTAATTCGTGCTACCTACCACTCTTCCAGAGGAATCCTTAATTCATAATGTTCATTTAGGCTTGGGTTTGGGAACCATCACCTCTAATGGAAATTCATCCCTTAGCCTCTACAGGTCAAGGAGGCTATTTTTACGCCTCCTCGTTGCAACGCTGGTAACTGATCATGAGTATCCCATGGTAAGGCTAAGTGCAAGATGCTTCCTGCAGGCTCTTTGTCAGGCGGGTTATCCCACACCTTTCTTTACGTTCCTTTTCCTCTCACCTTATGCGGTTAAACAAAAATTTCCTGCCTCAGTTTCTCAGGTAACGGATAAAAAGTAATAGATGGCTAGTCCATCGGGCGTACTGGATCAGTCACGTTGTATCATAGTAGATACGAAATACTGGACTACGGGCGTAACTGCACATTTCTATCTCTTTGCTTGAGCGAGAGGAGAGACTCACGATATAAATTTAACCCCGGTGCCAAGCCGTAACTGTAATTGCATTTGCTGGGTGTGCGCGGTCGGTCCAAATACCTTCTCTGACTTCTGGTAGCACGGTGGACGTTCCTAAGAATCGGCCCCGCATGCTGTTTGAGCGTATCTCAATTTGCCTTTCAGTGGGCCAAGCGGGGTATTTGCCTCAGGGCATTTCTGCGCGGATTAGATCTTGCACCAACCTGATTGACGCAGTGATCTCCCCTTCACATAAATGAACCCTGACAGGTATGAGCGAAAGCTCGGCTACTGATGGTGGGATATGGATACCAACTAAAAGAAAGATAGCAATACTTTATATCGTAAGGAGTAGGTAGATCTAGTACAACATTTTCAAAAACATCTCTTAAAACTACTATATGCAAGCATATGTTGTTTGTGCTGAATCAAGGTCATAAAAACTTAGAATCGCCAGTGCTATAAATAAATATTTTAAATAAATAAATAAATAATAAGTATAGATCAAGATAGCGATGGAATAATGAAATTCCATTTTTTAGCCTCCATTCTTCTGAAATAAAAACTAAATATAAGAAACTGTATTAACTAAGCAAAGAACTTTATTGTATTAAAATCCTTGACTTTTTAATAGATTTATCTATGAAGTTCATATATATATAATAATTGTTCCGGATAATTAAACTATAAATAATTAATCACTGATATAAAATAATTACACACCAATCTTTACGCCCACTTTAGTAAAAAAAAAATTGAAATAAAATTATATAATTATTATAAATTTCATATAGATAAATCTATAATAACTATGTTGTTGCAAGATAAAATATGTAAAAAATAACATTATCTAGCATAAACCAAGTCTTTCGGATCAACTACTTCCTATAAAAAAATGATTTCAAAAAGCCCCTTTTTTGCGAAGCAAAATTTGTAAATTAATTATACGTAAGGTACTATACAATGATTATATAGCTTATGCTAGACTGATTAGACTTATTTAGAAATTTCAGAGTTGATTATTTAATTGAAATTATTCATAGTTTTAGAAATTAGTGTCGCAAGATATATAAATTTTAGTATAATTGTAATTTAATTATTAAATAATGTGTATGATTTTTAATGATATGTATAATAAAAGAATTTTAAGCGAATTTTTAATTTAATCATTTACTGTGGAACCCTCGCGAACGGATGATCTCACGTGTTAATCTAGTGGCAAGCGCACTCGCCTTTCGTGCGAGAATTTAGGGTTCGATTCCCGTGAGGGCAAAGTCGGTGTTGACCCAGCATCGTGATGAAAAGTGGGAAGCTAAGTAGTAGCGCCCTAAGTGGTGAAGGCCGGAACTAACGGAGTGGCGTGCTTACCACACGTCTCCCAATACAAATGGCCGTCTGGCAAGCCTTGGCCCTTTCTAGGGTTTTTTCTTTCTCACATTGTAGTTAATAAAATTATAAATTTGAGAAATTTTCTTCAAGTTTGGAAGTTTTACTCATAGTTTATTTGGCTTAACTCAGTTTTACTCAGTTTAGTTGGCTTAACAAAATTAGTAGTTGTGGGACATGACTGTTCTCAGCAATCTTAGAAGTTCACTCTACTACCGAAATCGAACTCATAGAAAAAAATACACAGACGGAATATGTAATACATTTTTACTTTCTCTTACTCCTAGTAAGAGGAATAATCGGTAATCGGGTCAAATTTTCGATAACGAGTTTCCACTGGAAAATGCACGTTGGTCCCCTGAATCCAAAAAAGTGGTTTTTAGAAAATGGTCTGTGAGTATATGTATGTGAACAGCATAGCTCAAAAACGAAAAGTCGCGGAAAAATCAAACTTGATATTCCGTTTAGGTTTACCATGAGATCTGACTGTGCGTTATCTGTTAAAATTCCTCAACCGGAAGTACCACTTTACTGAATTTATTGATTTTTTTACTTTTTTGCGTTTTTCTCAAAAATGGCTTTAACAATTTTCATTAAACTTCATATATCAACTACACAATCAAAGGAGCTACCAACTTATATTTGAAACATTTCTCCGGCAAAAAGTCATTTAAGGGCACTTTTAAGGGAGGGATGGGGTTAGGGTTTTCCTCTAAACTGTTATTTCAGTTTATTTACACAATTCTATCATCTAAATAATATTAATTAGAATTAAATATGTTGTTGAAATTCCAGAAAGATTTGAAGAAAATCGGATGAACGAAAGTGCGTTTTTACTGAACAGTATTTTGTTTCAGTTTTATACTATTTTCTTAAAAAAAAAGGTTCCAACGATTTTCTATAAACTAATTATATGAAACCACACATACAAAAAAGCTACAACTTTTAATTGAAACATTTCTCTGGTTAAAGTAATTTAAGGGGGCTTTTGGGGGGGAGGTTTTTTGTTACAGTATATTGATTTGCTTGTAATTATTTTACAAAAAACTTGCGGCCGAAAAAAATTAAGGGCAGTTAAGTGCCAGGACTCAAACCCGGGAACTCGGCGTACTAAATCCAGTGTGCAACTCCTGAGCTAATTCCGGCCATGAGAGAGAGAAAATCCTCCATTAATATTTGGTCAACATCAAATTTACCCTTAGATTTTATGAATAATAGATTATACAAATTAGATAATAATACATTCAACATATATAATGTAATGCTTAAATAGAATAACTTCTTTTCGGAGGTTTTTAAAGCTAAACAGTAGCCTGTTCTTTGTAATAAATATTCCATTTCAGATTTTAAAGAACTCAATTATCACGATGCTGGGTACAATCATGGGAATACCCTGAATATAGCCACTCTTTCTGTTTTAGAAATAAAGCCTCTAAACAGTAGCCTGTTCTCCTTGTAACCCTAAACGGCCTATGGCCGCAACATAATACCGTCCTAGGTGGTGCATGTGTCTATTCAGCCTACAATGCCCTGTTAGTAGACCCACAATTAACCTTATATCCCTTCGGGTTTGGCTCAGTAGGTCTTGGTAAATTTAGGCAAATGTCTTTTAATGAAGAGCTTTGCCTGCCTCTGCTGGTGTTCCCTCCAACCAACGCAGACGCTGATCTTCTATCCACCCCTGATAGAAGTTTGGATGAGGCTCCTGGACAAGCCGCAGAAGGGTTCGGGCCTATAAAGGTATCTGCGACCCTCCCTCGGGCATCCCTCCCACACCAGCATGGAGTGTTATAATGTATGTTACCCGAAATTCCACCATACGAGCCATTCACCCCAATTTCAAAATATATTTTAATAGTAATCATTTAAAAGTTAAATTATTTTACTTAAAGTACCAGAACTATTGAAACACCATTTGGAATATCATGATTTATTATACTGAAACACTACAATAGAATTTCCCCAAGTTAACAAATGAATAATGGGAATATTTAAAAGAATATTTTTCAAATACACAAAATTTATCATAAGAAATATAATCTGAGATCTGAGTATAAACCACGCATGGTATTAATGTAATATCTAAGTATAAACCACGCATGGTATTATATGAAATGCCTAGGCATTCTATAGAATAATATATTGTGAAATAAAGATTTACTTATTGATTCAAAAAAAACACTTTCTCCAGAACCGCTGAAATATTTTTTCCCGAAAAAACGTCTTAAATAAGAAAAGTGATAGATTTACATAATATGTGTTTTTAGCATTTCCACTATAGCATGAAAATCTATCAATGGAGCCAGCCGTTTCCGAAAAAAATTGCAAAAATCTGAGATACCTATCTTCTCAAATCACAATTTCTGTTCAACTGATTTTTTTTTTAAATTTTGGAATTCTAATTTAGCTTTGAATGTAATTTAATACTACGAAAGTTATTCAATACATTGCAAACGCAAGTTTAACCCTGCAACTCCAACTGAGATCTCCGGAAAAGTAAATTTTGCGGGAAAAGTTTCCTCCTCTGTTTCACAGACTCTACAAAAAGGATCCGGGCATTAGCCCCATTACATTAGTAGAGATCGTAACACATTGAAAACATATGTTTCCAATATTTGATAATTATTTAGCCCGATCCGCTCCTCTTACAGTAGTAGTAATAGAATTACTAGTAAAAGTAAAAAAATATTTTTTTGGTACATTTAAAGAATAAAAATTGAAAATCAACGTTTATACGACGGGTTTTAATTACATAAGATATTCCCTTATTTTTATGTAATACATATTTTTTTTTCATACTTTGTTCAAACCGGTTGATGAGGCACCTATAGAAATTTATAAAATATACACCTCGTAATTACTACCTTTTATAGTAGATATCAGTTACCAAAAACTGGATTCAAACAAGGTGTGGCTATCTTTACACTTAACATTATGATTTTTTGGTTCTCATTAAAAACTTTCTTCATGCTGTAGAACAATTTTTTTTTTTAATTATTAATTTATTAATTACATAATTTACTTCCTTCCGGAAGGTATTTTTTTTTTTTTTTGGAGAAACCTGTTTCTATGTAAAAAAGAATTCCAAAATTGGCCATTTTTTTATTTATTTATATATTTTACTTTCTAACTAGAAACGCCGTTGTGGATCTATTGTAATTTATAAGCCCAGCAGCAATGAAGAAAGTGATTGCCTTGTTTGCAACGAAAGAAAACAACCAAAATAGACTATTGCATAATGCAGAAGATCTTTTATGTTTATCTGGGCAATAGCCTGCTTCACATTCTGTGATCATCGGCCGGTTTTGGACGTTCACACATCGTCAGCATTGTCTTGATGAAGAGTCTGTACGTATGTACAAAGTAAAATCAATTAACACGATCATGTATGTGTTGTATACACACAATGTATTAATTACATTATTACATTTAATTTCAATTGCTGTTTTGACGGCCGAAGTTTTCTGTATGAAGTGGTATTTCAGTGAAGAACCAGTTGTTCAGCCAAATTTGTTTTATTTTTCACATTATCAGTTACAGATCTTTTTAATAAATTTCTTACGTTTCGGCACTAAACGTGCCATCCTCAGAGGAAATTCATGTATTACTCTGCAATTTATGCGAAAAGTTTTCTATGCATTACTTTGTGGGCTTCGTTATTTATCTTAATAAGCATTGTCTGCTTTCGTTTTCGGATAAAATTGTTTGATATCTTATATAGTCAGCCAATTTTTCTTTATTGTTGGTATCGTGAAATATGTTTCTTATTGTTATGTTAATTTTTTTAAGAATGTAGTTTGTGTCTTTATTTTTCTTTTTATTTTTCCTTTATCTGGCTTCGTTATATTTATTATGTTATCGTTATTTGCATTTTGGTTTATTTTACAATGGAAACTATTTTTTATGTTCTAAACAGCCACATCATATTTATTTAAATATTAGACTCACGTGGTTTTTTTCTTTCTTATTTTTCAGTTTCTTTTTGTATGCTTATTGTCTGTAAAATTAGGATACCAACAGAGTCTGTCACTAAACAGCCAAATAAGTAAGGCGACTCATTTTGTATCCTAATTTAATAAATATAACGAAGCCAGATAAAGGAAAAATAAAAAGAAAAATAAAGACACAAACTACATTCTTAAAAAAATTAACATAACAATAAGAAACATATTTCACGATACCAGCAATAAAGAAAAATTGGCTGACTATATAAAATATCAAACAATTTTATCCGAAAACGAAAGCAGACAATGCTTAAGATAAATAACGAAGCCCACAAAATAATGCATGGAAAACTTTTCACATAAATTGCAGAGTAATACATGAATTTCCTCTGAGGATGGCACGTTTAGTGCCGAAACGTAAGAAATTTATTAAAAAGATCTGTAACTGATAATGTGAAAAATAAAACAAATTTGGCTGAACAACTGGTTCTTCACTGAAATACCACTTCATTACATTTAATATTACTTTATGTAATAATAATTATATTTTATTGTATTGTTTTTTGCCAGTTGGATGAAGCACCTATAAAATTTACAAAACTAATAAATTATGTTTAAACTGAGTTTGCTTTGTTTGCTGAGTTTGCACTTATCAAGTGTTACTACGCTATTTATCAAGACGATGGGCGAAACCAATGAATGAAGCAGGCTATCGCAGAAAAAGCTCTGATGTTTTCTAGCTGTGTGTACCCAACTATAATAACTCAACATAAAAGATATCTTTGAAATTATTCACAATATATTATTCATTATGTGCCAATTTGCTCAATTCTCTGTTACTTAACAGAATTTGTCTTTCCAATTCAATATTGAACACCACCTGATTAATCTTATCTTCCCGCCTGATTACCGTACCGAAATATGTATATACTGCAACTGCCTAAAGAATTTCCTCGAATATTTCTTTTTTCCTTCCGTTCATGCATGACCCATGTTTTTGACGCAAAAATTGACTTGCCCTTTCTGCTCAGTTTTTTTCCGTAATTCAATCAAAGATATTTGTAGCGTGGCTTCCTTCATAAATAATATACTCAAAAATAATGATATAAAGAGTCTAAAAATTCGAAGTAGAGGACCTATTAAAGAAATAATGAGAGCTAAGACGGGCAGATCGCGGGGGGGGGGGGGGGCAAATCACATGAGTGATGATCAAATTTCAGTGAAACAAATTTCAATTAATACAATTATTCTGTTGTCATAAAAAATTGCTAAGGATGTTTTGAGTGGTACTAATTGGGAGTGCGCGGACAGGACTAACGAGATTGCTATGTCTTTTACGGACTTCTTTAAGGCATTTGGTTGGATCCCTTACTTTGAGGAGACATCACTAGGTCTTATTCCTGACCCCTTTTATAGAGTTTATGAGAGAGAGGAAGAAACACCCATACATCTTAATAGAGATTTTGCTTGAGATGTGGGGAAATTACGTTTAGAACTTTAAATCGGAACAGAAAATTTGTGGAAGAGCTTAGGACCTTTAAGGTTCTAGTCCCATTTGTTCGATATTTGGTGAATCCCTTAGATGGATAAGATTCGGATTTGGATACTTGTTATTATTATTTTGGGGCAGCTGCATGGGTTCTGAGAGGCTTTGGATAGCCTAGGGTTTGGTTACCCTTCTCTTTTTTTGAATAAAAATCACGACATTTGAGTTAGCAGTTCTGGAAAAAGCAATCATTTTTTTTCCTTTATATACTGCTTCATTTTGTGGCCATCGACTGTTTCCAGAATTCACCCATAATCAGGATGTCTTGGAAAACATGTTGTGCAGATTATGATATCACACTGTTTATTCAGACACGGAGAAGATAGACTCTGAAAGATTGATGACCACAAAATGGAGTAGCATATCAGAGAAATAAAAACCTCTGATGAAGCAAAGTACTTGAATCACATAATAACATTTTAAAAATAAACATTATTGATGAAATAAATATTGGTAAATATAATTAATAATGATATAACATACAAATCTATGATTTTATCCGTCCATAGCATGCTTCATTTTGTTGGTTTTGACCGGTTTCGGGTATTCATCCATCGTCACAGTAAAGTTTCTTGTAGACATATGATTCTAACTGTATGTTTATACCACTAACGCACTTGTTGATTGTTTGTGTGGAGGTTACCTTTACCTTCTTTTCATGATAAAACGATAAACTTCCCACGAACAATCAACCAGTGTCGCCTGATTGATATAAACTATATGTGATATAAACATATAGGTACAGTCTTCTCTCTACACGAACTGATTGCAAACCTTAACTTTAATAATGGATGAAAACCCGAAACCGGTCAGAACGATCAAAATAAAGCATTATAACGGATAAAATCATAGATGTTATCCAGAGCAATGCAGACCCAAACACATTTTCAAACATACAAATATCGTTCCAAAACCGTTCTATAGGCCAGCTTCCCCGTTAGCACATGACATAAAGCAAGAAAACAGACTCAATTCTATCTCTAAACATGCACTCCTAGATTTTTTTTATAGCTTTTATTAATAATTTTAACAATTGCAGGAAAAAATCAAATATTTAAGACATGTGTAATATACTAAAAAAAAAAAAAAATTATTTAGTGTAATTATACATGCAAATCCACGTTTATTACATTCTGGGGGACAATCCAAGAACGAATAAAAGTGCCACTTTACTAACTACTCAAATATGTAACTATTAAATAAAATGCGGCTGCCCTACAATAAATTCAATTTTCTCCACTGGGCTTATTACTCACACAAACTAATTTATTACCGCACTCATCTTTGTTTCTACTGATTCTAAGCCAATGGCGGTGTTGTTCTCGCTATTTACTTTAAACAAAAGAGTATATATAAATAATGATGATGATAACTCCTTTCACACACTTTTTTAACACCAGAGGGTACCACTAACAAAAATTCTTCTGAACAATAGATAAAACATCCCTTCCTATCAAACCATTAAAAATTTCTGAATATTCTAATCCAGAACGAAGTGATTCAACATCCGATCCATAAAATTTCATGAGCCTTCGTCCACCTATTATTAACCGGGTGCCTGGTGGCATGGGACCTAAGCCTATATGGCTTTACCCCCCCCAATTCCCCACATCATCCCCTTAAATAGTCTCCCGCGGTAGCCTACCGGTCAGTCTACAATATCCCAAGATATCCTTTAACTCCAATGCGAGAGTGATACCCTCCCAAATACGCGAAACCTAGTACCAGCGAAACGGGGACACTGATAATAAATAGTGTTACACAGTTTCCCTGACTCCGTCATCGCAATTCTGACAAATGGGACTAGACGTCCTCCCTATGTTAAACAAGTTACTAGACAGCCATGTTTGTCCAGTCACTACCACCACCAAAGTCCTCAGACCTGTCTTACTAAGAGACAGGAGATAATCCGAAACTCCCTGCTTAATTCCTTTTATAAATCTATTCGTCCACCTAATTTCAACCCTTAGTCCCCGCATTCTTCCCAATAATCCTCCAAGACATCCAAAAACTTCTCGAGATCTCGACATTTCTTTTCTAAGTGAGATATACATGAATATATAATTAAAAAATATTGCTTAATATTAAAATGAGAGATTAGTTCTTCATTTCTTAAAATTCGTTGTACTCATTCTTTATCTCAATTATACTTTTTATAAGCCTGCAGAAACTGCCTGTCTTTTAAAAGATATTAACATATCTTCAGTTATTGCAATATTCGAGTGAACATATTGCATTATTCGATAAGAGAATTTTATAAATTGGCAAAAACTAAATATCAACATCTAGCATGCAATAAAAATTTAATGCAATATAACTTACATTAATGTAGGAAATTGATCAGGATTTGCAAGACACTTACCTGAAAAAATAAAGAGGACAAATTTATAATTTAAAATAATTATATAAGTACACAATTAAATAACATTAAATGAAAAATTGTGCGGGTAATCCTTGGATTTTTTTAGGAATTTTTTTTGGGATTTTTCACTTCTTTTTGAATATAATATGGATTGACTTTTATGATTTTTATTTTTCCCATATTGCTGTAAGAGAAAGCATTGCGAACGTATTAAAATTTTGAAAATTGAGTTTTCTGATGAGTTTTCATCAGAAATCCGAAAAAATAATTTCTGGTCTTGTCTGTCCGTGGCTTTCCTCTAAAGTGCCATTTCAATATACAATATACGATTCTGTCGACTATATAATATTAATAAGAATTCAATGTATGAACCAAAAATGCGAATTTGAAGAAAATTTGGTTTACCGGAAGTTCGACTTTTATATTAAATTTCGGATGCATATATACATTATATTGTGTTTTTTGTTTGTTGTTGTTTGTTTTTGATTTTTTTTTTTTTAATTTGTCACGTCAACATCTGTGTTCATTGGCGTCCGGAGCCTTCTCTGTATACTCCTTCTCTGCCTTCAGGATACTGTTTTCTCGTTACAGACAACACTGTAACTAGAGAACATAGTCTATTTGAAACTATAACTAAGTAATACCCCTATAAATAAATATGTAAATTACAGTCAGAGAGAATTGTTTTAGTGTTTCAAACCAGATTTTTATATATATTCTCTAGAAACTACAAGAAATTCAACAAAAAATTTCTATAAATAAAAAAATATCTTAAAACCCAATTCTGATACTACGTACATCCAAACTAGAAGATCGCAATGTATGTATGAAATTTCAAAACTTCGAATATAATGAATACTTTTGAAGTGGGTAGAGAATGTTTCTATTCAGCATGATCTTCAATATATCATGATACCAGATGTTTAGCCAGCATTGCGGACCATCCACACATTTAAATGATCTTATATTGAAATATTTATGAAATATTGTTATTTTAAGTCAAATGGATAGCTTGTCAATATAATTTTGAAATATTACGTTGTATACAGGACAATAAGTGAAAATATGAATTCTATATCTCCTACAGTTCCGTTACAGAAAAAAAAAAACAGTTATTATTTTGATTTAATTTAAATATCACATTTCCGAAGGTTAAGGGGACCAGAGTATTTCCCCCAAGGTACGAAGTTGAGCAAAAAGTCCGGGTATAATATATAGATATTTTTTTCTAACAGGTATTTCTGTGAAACCGAAACATTATCATATACAAGCAAATAATGACACCTATAAGTTGAAGAGGCTAATCATTGTAGGTCTTTGCAAATGTATTCTTTATTTTGTTTTAATAGTAAAGGGATTAGTTTATTAACAAAAAATAAAGGCTTTGTAAAATAAAGCAATTAAATTATAATTAAATTGATATGTAAATTTATCAACCTTGAAATTACGAAGCTTAAATTAAATAAAATAAAAATTATTTCGTATTAGACAAAATTAATTAATATACACATTCCACCGAGCAAAATAAGCTTTTCATGCAGCCATCCGTGTTTAACTGATTTTTGTCTTCTGAGTCTTGTGATATCACACTATTTAGCCGGATATCCTAAAGTTGGGTGTACAACCGAAACTGGGCGAAGACCACCACATGAAGTAAGCCAATGGTAGTGAATTTTTTTTCTTGAGCATACCAAAAATTCACAACGCCATAGTTATCGATTTGCTGACATGCCGGACAGTTTTTGAAAAAGGAAAAGTTAACGCCGAATTTTATTGTGATAATTTATAAAAATTAACATTTGCCATAAATTACTTCATTTCACCAATAAATTCTAGTTAGTAATAATAGTTTTCTAGTAAGATTTTTGCTGCTGTTATCTTCAATATTAAATTCTTTAAAAGTGTTCACATTTTGTCACTATGTAATACAAACGCTGAGCTTGATTCATTATTTTTTCCATTTTTTTGAACTTTTTTTTGTAAAATTCACTAGGAAAAATAATAAAATTAATAACTTCTACACCCTAATGTAGAAGAAAAATATAAGTCCGAGAACTTCAGAAAAAAGGGAGGGAGGGGGGAATTTAGCTTTTACACAACGGAAATAAATTATATCACATAAAATAATGATAATGTTACTTTTAAAATATAAATTGTAATTAATAAGTGAACAACGGAAGGAATTAG
The DNA here is from genome assembly GCA_011037195.1 of Triatoma infestans. NCBI lineage: Eukaryota > Metazoa > Arthropoda > Insecta > Hemiptera > Reduviidae > Triatoma > Triatoma infestans. Next base: position 46,454 of record JAAEAF010006255.1, on the reverse strand, counting down.
CTCAATGGTAGCGCGCTGGTCCAGCAACGTGGAGGTCCCGGGTTCGAGTCCAGCAAAGCTGCCTTTGAATTTTCCCTGCCTAGGAGCCTCTACAGCTCACTGTCGGGTGAACTGAGGCCGGCAGTATACTGCAAAGTCTCTGGCTGCCAGTGACCATAAATATTGAAGCGCCTTAAATTAAAAAATATTAACAGTAATTTTCTAAAAAAAACAAAATAATACAATTTCGTTGTTGTCAAAAAAAACAAATGAATTTAATATTAAATTTCAAAGCGACAAGTCATTAAAATTGACTAAAGCAGTAAATTCAAAACTAGATTGAGTCTCAAATTGCATTGAAACATATTGTGTGTATTCTATTCTAAAATCAATGCTAATTATGGCGGCGATAGCGTTTGTGTGTGAAGAAACTCTTAGGTAAAACTAATAGTATGAAAGTTGCTCGTATGTGTGAACCTGCGATGTTCTGTGTGTGTGTGTGTGTGTGGAAAAGAGGAGAGATAGGGTGATATTACTTGTAATATTAACAAATATTCTTTTGTAAATCGTACACGTGCCAATAAAAAAAATTTCGTACGTGCCACGTCAGACACGCATGCCATAGATCTCACTAACACTATATTAAGCTATCATAGAAAAAAAAAAAAAACTTTGATGACTAGAATCAGGACTGCCACGTGCGGATTTGTAAGTTTGTGCCCCGCACAAAGGCGCCTCATCAAGGGAGGATGTTGCCACATTTCGTAACAATTTTTAAGTTTTCTAATACAATTTGAAATAAATAAAAAAACTAATACAATATATATGCAAAAAAAAATGTTCGGATTTCCAAATTATTCCATTTTAGAAAAATGTTTATTCAAATATGAGAAGATTACATGATTTTTTTGTTTGTTTTGTTAGTTTTGACTGGTTTCGGATACTCATTCATCGTCATTGATAGTCAGCTATATATTCAACGTGAGAATATTAGTTTTTTACTTTCTCTTGATGCTTAAAAAAAAAGAAAAGATTTTTGATCATGTTAAATACACTAAATTGAATTTTCATCGGAAATACATGTTTTGAGGTCCTCTGAGTTCAAAATATTTTTAACAAAATGGTCTGTCGTGTGTATGTGTGTGCAGAATATCTTAAAAATGAAGCGCATCACCTCATCTATACGAAAGTCATCTTTCTGTTGTCTTATTCTATCAGTTCAAAATATGCCTAGATTGAATGTTTTTTTTTTTTTTCAATTTGTTAACGAATTTCTCAATAATAGTTTAAACGATTTTCTTTAAACTTAAGGAACAAAATCCCATCACTTTTCTTTCTTTTTTTTGTGAAAAATTCACAATAAGATTTTCTTAGTTTAAAATACTCTAATAAAAATGAAAATATCATTTTGAAAATGTATTTATGATTTTGTGAAATATTGTAATATTAAATCAAATGGATAGCTTGTCAATATAATTTTGAAATATTACGTTGTATACAGGACAAGAAGTGAAAAATATGAATTCTATATCTTCTACAGTATCAGTTTCGTTACAGAATAAAAAAAACAGTTATTATTTTGATTTAATTTAAATATCACATTTCCAAAGGTTAAGGGAGACCAGAGTATTTCCCCCAAGGTACGAAGTTGAGCAAAAAAGTCCGGGTATAATTTATAGATATTTTTTTCTAACAGGTATTTCTGTGGAACCGGAAACATTATCACATACAAGCAAATAATGACACCTATAAGTTGAAGAGGCTAATCATTGTAGGTCTTCCGTTTTGCAAATGTATTCTTTATTTTTTTTTAATAGTAAAGCGATTAGTTTATTAAAAAAAAATAAAGGCTTTGTAAAATAAAGCAATTAAATTATATTATATATTAAATTGGTATGCAAATTTATCAACCTTGAAAATACGAAGCTTAAATTAAATAAAATAAAAATTATTTCGTATTAGACAAAATTAAAAAAAAGTTTAAAAAAAAAAAAGAAGAGAAATTACCAAGTATGAATTTGAATAACCATAACAACAATAAAATCATGGAATAAACTAAATTTTGCATGAATCTAATAACATTGGCGAATTTTAATTGTTTATATAAATTACATAATAATACCTAACTGAAAAAAATTCCAGTTAATTTATTGGTAATATAATATTCAACCGCAGGTGAACCAACTATGAATTCCATTATAAACAGCAACATTTATTAACTATATAAGAAAAATCTGGTGTGAATCATTCACACGAATTTCTTTTTAATGCAATTTAATACAATTATAAACAAGTTTGATTACATTATAGTCCAGAAGACAGCGCCAATAATATTAAACAAATAAGATTTGTAATTTAAGTCGCAAGATTATATCTACATAAAATAATATCAAGTTTGAGCTTTCAGCGATTTGTTTTCGTTTTTAAGATATTATGTTGACACACACTCATTTTCTAAATGAGACCATTTATTAAGGGGGGAGGGACCTCATCAAAAACATATCTTTCCGGTGAAAATAATAATTAGAACAGGGGCAGGTGTGGTGTAGTGGTTATGAGTATGGGCTTGTAAGTGGGAGGACCCCAGTTCGAGTCCCAGCGTATAACTGCTAAATTTTATATTCGTTAAAAAAATATTATTAATAAAGTAGGTGCTCCCGCCCCCGTCCACGACACCTAAGTTGTGGTAGTTGGACGTTAAGCCCGCCTGAAAAAATAGGCATTACTTTACTTTTAATAATTAGAACATTTGACACGATCTGAATATTTCACTTCAGTGGAGAAAATAAAAATACATAGATTCTGTCAATTAGAAAATATTTACAATAATTAAATGTATGAAATAGCAAAAGTTTCATGTTTCATGACCAACAACACTCAATGCAATCTAACAAGTCACTTCTACACTCTATAAATAAAACACAGACTCACAACTTGTATATTTAAATTATCTACAAGTAGGTGGCAAACTATAATACTATGTTTGCCTATGTTATAATCAAAGCAATTAGCATCAACAATTAAGTTTTATATTATGCCAATGATTGATTGATTATCCCACATTATAGATCAAACAATTTGCGCTACCACTTGGCATAAATTCAATAATTGGCGTTACATTAAAAATTATAATTAGAAAATAAATTAGTGACCTTGGAATTGTGATGATAATTGAAGATGATTATTATGTAGAAACTGAAATTACGTTGTTTTTTTTAATTTTTATTTTGGAAATTATTTTTTGAAAAGCTTATAAAGAAAAAAGTCTTCTTTTAAATTTTTATGTTATTTAAATTCGTGTTCAGTAAATTCCACTTTGGAAATATAAGAAACATTTATTTCAATTAATATTCTTTTTTTAATTTTCTCTTTAATTGAAAAGCCTAGGTTTTTCTATACAATACCTGAGATTTGTACATTGCCGGGTAACAAATATATTAAAAGCATTACATGATGAAATGCTTTGTTTTTTTTTTGTTTTTTTTGAGGAGTCCTTCAAAACGTTGAATATGTTTCACGGCATAAATGTTTCAAACAAAAATTATAGGTCTTTGTATATCCATAGTTAGTACATTAGATTTCATGAAATCCGTTAGTGTTTTTATGGAGAATATCGCAGAAAATTACTGTTAAAATACTTCCGGTGAAATGTACTTCCGGTCAATTGATTTTCTTCAAACTCGTAATTTTGGCAACAGGTTTAATTTTAATTAATGTTATTTAGATGAAATAATCGAAGAATACAAATTAAAATAGCTAACTTTACGAAGAAAACATAATGTTAATAATAATAATAATAATATTATGTTAAAAATATGTTCAACATAATGTTAATAAAGTGAGCAATGTTAAACATAATGTACTATATATGTAATATTTATATTGAGTATTTTATAATTGCTGTATTCTGTAATGTAAAAGTGCCATCTTTATTTACTAGTCGAATAATAGTTATATATTTGAAAAGAATGATTATATATTAAATTATTACTATCACCGCCTGGCATTTATTACATGGATATAGTATATAATATGGAGTTTTTATGAATAAAATCGTTGAAAACTGATTTTTCTTCAAACTCAGAAGTTTGTCAACATATTTTAATTTTCAATGATATTATGTAGATGTTAGATACGTAACAATTAAACGGAAATAGTTTAACTTTAGAGAGGAGCATAATCACAGAACCTCCTCAAATGAATTTTCTTGGAAAAATGGTTCAAATGAAAGTTATATAACATAAGTGTAGTAATATGTGTACTTAGTTTATATCAAGTTTCGAGAAAATCGCATGAAACTAAAAACATATATTAGCTTACAACAGTATGTGAAGGTAAAAAAAATTATTTTTTTTATTTATTTATTTGTAATTTACATCTGTATATAAATACAACAGTAAATGTGCGGAAAGATACAAATCACCTGAGTCAGCGATGAGACTCCATAAGAAAAAAAAAAAACCTCTTTGGGCTTTACTTAGTTAATAACTTAGTTATTCAATAAAGTGTGTCTAGGCCAGCGGCGTTTCAATCGTCTGGACGGATTATCTGGAAGGGCAAAGGAACTTAGCTGGCGTACTAGTGGATTAGGGTGAGCAGAAAGGGACAGATGGAACTTTTTGTATTTGGTTTTAGCAACTTCAGCAATGTAAGAAATGTTGAGGTCTTGATGTAGGGTGAGATTTGATACATAGAAGGGGGCACTGACAATTTTTCTGAGGATTTTGGACTGGAATGACTGGATTCGGGGGGGGGGGGATTGGAATTTGGTTGAATCCCATAGTTCAATATAGCGTATGTCCACATAGGTTTGAGTAATACCAGGTAAATCAGTCTTTTGTATTGTAGGGATAGTTTAGATCGTCTGCCGAGTAGTAGTGATAATAGTTTAAATCGTCTGTTGAGGTCTTGTCTTTTTTAGTCGTGTATAGGGGTCCCCAGGTGAGGCGTTTGTCGATGTATAACCCTAAGTAGCAGCGTACATAGTCAGCAGTTGGAAGAGAAATACCATTAAAATATAGACGAGGCAATGTAAGTCCGTCTTAACGTAAAAGTAGTGTATTGGCATTTTGTCTCGTTAATTTTTATTCGCCATTTTTTGCACCAGGTTTCCAGTTTAAATGGCTTTGAAGATTTTTAAAAGCAAACATGGGATCGTTACGCGGGGAGAGGATGACAGTGTCATCTGCTAAACTAGTGAGCAGCGTATGAGGGGAAGTGCGGATGTCAGCAGTGTATATAGTGTAGAGAAGAAGAGTTAAAAATAAAAACTTTTAATAGAATATTTTGGATACTTATTGTTGCTTAAAAAAGTATAGTTTTACACTAGCCCTTTTGGTTTATCATTCAATGTAGTTTTTAGTGATGAGCAACAATTCTTTTGAGGGTTAAGTAATATAATGATCTTAAAACATCAAATTAAAGAATTTCTGTTGCTATCTAATAGTTCTGTATAGTTGTTTTTTTAGTCAACATTATGTATAATTTCAACGAATGTTATATCTAAGAAAAAAACCAACTATATTTTATATATAATGAATATTTTTGTACATCGCAGTTTGAAAGGTACGGATTAAAACCATTGCTTTGCGGTTTAACAATATCATAAACGTGACTGTAAACATGTGCTGGGGATATAATATGAAAATCACACCAGGATAATTTTGACATGTGCTTATGTTGTTATTTATTTTTAATGGTTTTTTTTCCATCTTATAATTTCAACGTGAGTGTATATTTTTTTTTGTTTCTATTACGATGATAGCCAGATGTGCAAATATTTAATTACGATCTTGATAACTATAGGTAAAATTTATAAGCCTATAATTTCAAGTCTTACTGAAAGAAATAAAGAATTGCTTAAGTCTTTGTACATTATTTTGAATATATAGGATTGAATATATATATTTTTCATTCTCCACACCATTCGGGTGATCCCTGAGCTTGAGCTCATACACCGCCCAGAGAAGCCATCGACTTCAAAAAGAGAAGGGAGAAAAATTCCTTCACTTCCTCTCTCCACCACTCAAGTCAAGTAAACAACGCGAAAACACGCTATCCAAAGGAACCTGATACAACTAAGCATCCAAACAAAACAACAACAACAAACACAACACTAACAAATGAACCACAAAAAATAAAATAAATAAAAACCTTAAGCAGCCCCACGCACACAACTACGCAATAAATGCATCCATTCAAAGCCTCGCACATACCCTAACGAATATCCAACCCATACGTATATACATACATAGTATATATACATATATATGCTGAATATATTGTAATGTGTAGACCTTTGGAAGAAATATAAATCATTTTAGAATTAAGAGAAATATATTAGTTAATATCTAGGTAATATTGGTTGTTTACTTAGTGTAAGTCCAAGACGGGGTTTTTACGAAGGTTGGGAGAAACAATAGGAACAGTTAGTTTGTAATGTGTAGACCTTTGGAAGAAATATAAATTATTTTAGAATTAAGAGAAATATATTAGTTAATATCTAGGTAATATTGGTTGTTTACTTAGTGTAAGTCCAAGACTGGGTTTTTACGAAGGTTGGGAGAAACAATAGGAACAGTTAGAAGGGTAAAATACCTGTACTACAAGAAAAGGGAATTTCCCTTTCTTTCTCCCTTTAATGGAGGAGGGATCATATATATAGAGAACCTCAATTAGGAGAGATCAGAATTGTTGTGGTGAAGAAAACTCTGCTCAGTGGAAATTGATAAAAGAGTGTCGTAGTGTTCGCTATACGAGAGTTAAGGCCCAACCTTCAGCTTAAAAACCCTTATAATATTGTAAGTTGTACAAATTAATATAGTTACTGCTATAGTTTAAAGAATAAGATTTTATTTGTAGTCTAAATTGTGTAATTATATGTATTTGTTTTTTATGGTTATTTTCTAAGTATTTTTTATCCTTTACTCAATCCAGATGAACACAGACCTCACGAGATCCCTTTAGAGAAGAGTTAAATTAAAAATTATAAATATTTACTATTCTGAATTTCTTTTTTATACCCCCCTCAAATATACATAACATTACAATATATTATTATTTAATTCTATGTTTACTTTCTCCCACTCCGGTAAGAGGATCGTATTGCGATTTTTCAAATTCGCAGCTGAATTTTCACAGCTAATACATGTGGAGGTCCCTTGTTTAGGATTTTTTTTTTTCTTTAGCGAATAAAATATTTCAAAAACGAAAAATTGAATGATACTCAAACTTCATCATCTATGTGTAATGAGATCCGAATCATTAAATAGGATCCGAAGGGCGGAGAAGCACACTAAATGAATCAAAGCTTATTTACACCCCATCTAGGCCAGACTATTCTCTCGCTAGTTGTTGTGGTAGTTGGTTCCGCAGAGCTGGAAATCATCAGAGACATTTTCGGTGATAACCTGGTTCTTTTTGTGGTCATCATTTGTTTGTGGACGTCCGCCCATCTTCAGGAAGCGTTTGTCAGACAGTGTGATACACAGACCAGTGTGATAACACCGACTTGCACAGAGCAAATTCAGTTTACACACTCTGTATTTTGCTCTGAATTTGCTCTGTGCAAGTCTGTATTATCACACTGAAACATAAACATAAACATAAATTTATTTGTTCTTTAAGATACATGATCTTTTAAACAAATGAGTTGACATATTTCTCAGTGCAACATAGAGAGAAAAAAAAAACAAAACAAAAATCATAGTAGGAAAAAGAAGTAAATAAGGATGACTAATTACAATTAATATACATAATAAAAGGAAACATAATCTGATTTTATATTGGTGTAATGTTAATAACAGGTTTATAATAAAAAATAGTATAAATATTACAAAATAAAATTAAACTAACAGAAAGTTAACTTAATTGGCACGACATAACGAACCAATAACAGTAATCGTTTTTACTAAATAGTAAATAGATAATAATATTAAATAAAACGGAGTGAGAGGAAGTAAAAATAAAGTGGTAAAAAATTAACATTACAGATATGTTTATGGTATTACAAAATATGAAGAATTATTGTCACTCATTTAATATAAATGCCCTGAGTTTAAGCGAACCTGTAGTATAATAATACAAGTTATTCGCCTGGATGACATCTTTTATAATTAATAAGTTTTCTATATTTTGCCTATTGTCTGAGTTCTTATCAATATATTGTTTTAAATATTGATTTCTGTAAGGCTGGTACATTGGGCATTCCAAAAGGAAGTGGATCAAGTTTTCGGGAAGTTGCAAATTACAAATAGTACAATTTTCGCTAGACTCAAATCTATACGAAGAACTATTCCAATATAATCTAAAATATTTTGCGCTTGCAATTCTAAGCTGGCTTACCAGTCTCCTTTTTTTCAAATTGTTAAGAAAATAGAAGTATGGCTCACCGAAACTGAAGCTCGTTATTATTCTGTAGAAAGGGTTGTAATGGGAATTTAAAATAGCGTTGGAATCAGTGGACATATGGTGATTGTTAAGAGTCTCTAAGATATTATTGCAAAATTGTGGTGTGAGTGTTCGATTATTATTCAATTTAAGATGTTCATCCCGGCCAATAATCACTACTCTTTCATTTAATTGTGTGTACGAGTTATAAGACGGACTATTGTTTCTTTCCCTATCTAATAATACCAATCTTTCATAACAAACTTTCGGTAATCTGGAGGTAATCACATTATTGGTATTCTGTATAAATTTACCGGATGATGCGAATAAAACACCTAAATAACTGTACTTGTTGACAATTACAATTTCATTATTTTTTTATATTAAAGGTTTCATGCGCTTATATTTTCCTCCCCGCCGAAATACAATGGCATTAGTTTTTTCATTGTTCACCTCTAGCCCGTTAATAAAGTAAAGTAAGTAAGGTAAAGTAATGCCTATTTTTTCAGGCGGGCTTAACGTCCAACTACCAAATTAGGTGTCATGGACGGGGGCGGAAGCACCTACTTTACTATTAACATTTTTTAAACAAATATAAAATTTAGTTATACGCTGGACTCGAACTGGGGTCCTCCCACTTACAAGTCCATGCTCATAACCAATACACCAACACCCGCCCTCTAGCCCGTTAATATCGCAATATTGTTCTAGCAGTTTTAATTTATACTGGATATCTGTTTAAAAGAATTCGATAAGATGACTAAATCATCTGCGAATAATAATAAATTTAATTCTATGTTGTGATTAATACTTACTCCTCTACAATTATTTTGTTCAAAAAAATTTACTAAATCTGATATATATAATGAAAAAAGTAGCGGTGAAATTGAGCGGTGAAATTATCACACTGTCTGATAAACTAACAGAACCCAGGTAAACTTCTTTGTAAACTTCCTTCATTCTTATCTACTCTTTCCTGGCCCATGTTCATCACTGCCAAACTGTTCCTCCTCTGCATCCATTTACATAAAAAATCTTATCATCTTGTAATTGAATACAATGTTCCCTATCCCTTCTCACCTCTCCTAATCCTACTATATCCCACTCAATTGAATTTTCTAAGTCATTCTAAATATTTCCTCCAATCTATTATTCTCCCTCAGCGACCTGCAGTTATAAGTAACAATATATAATATCTCATGTATATCCTCCTTCCTTATCCAATTTTTAGTAGTATCGGTTTTACATCCATTGACATTATTTAATTACTATAACTGTTTTTGTTCATTGTCGGAATTGTTGTCCTCTGATTTGGTTTCAGCAATCTGTGTATTTAGTATTTAGTTGTTAAATTCATTCCTTCATCCGTGATGAATTACTCCTTCATAATTCCAGTAAGCGCACAACATCGACTTTTTTTTTTTCAACTTGCCCTTTTGCACTAACCGGAAATGCCATTTGAGCGGATCCAATTGTTGACCTTCTGTTTCAGGATTTCGCCAGTAAATCTATTTCTTATCACATGTCACTATTCTTTTGTAGAAGCGCATGTTAGATGGATTTTCAAGCAAGTTTTTACCTTACCCACAGCAGGAGAGGTGGTGGCCAACTGCATACACTTCCATTCTGCAGTAAGTGCACGGTTAAATGTGGTTGGATTTACTCGACAGCTTCATGTAAAGCTTCACCTATATCACATAATTGTTCTTTTTGCAGGTCATAACAGCATTACTAAATTTTTGACACCAACACCGGACTGTACGCTGATCAAGGACATCTTCCCCTTAGATTTCACATAGAATACGCATAGCTTCAGTAGCTGTACACTGTTTTTTCCAGTAGTGACGTAAAATTACTAATATATCGGTAAGACACAGTTCATGGTTCTCACTCACTATTTGAAGAGGATATAACTATCTACAGAGTCTAAAGATTAATAAAAAATCGTGTTTGTAAACATCAAACTTATAAGGATGGTTTTTAAATTGCATTGAACTTTAATTCATTTTTCATTGTCATTTTTTTAATTTTTATAACTTTATTATTTTAAGAAATTTGTATTCATTTTTTTTTTTTTAGGACTCTAGACATTTAAAGCCTTTGAAATCCAAGGTAAAATACAATTGTTATTATTATTACTATATAAGCTAATTATAATTTTATCGATCTCATAAAAATTATTGTAATCAATTTTAATCAGCTATTTATCTATTGGTTAATTATTATTAGACAAAGTCGTGACTTACATTTTAATTAATAGTATTGTTCCAAACTTTCCAATTTTATAAAAATGACCTTAACATAAATTTTATTATTGGTAACAGAAGGACAGGACTTTTATCGCTTTTCTAAAAGAAAGAAAAATCAGTAATTTAATTGAGTTATTGTTAATAGTCCATTATAAATATTTATTGTTAGCAATAATAAACACTTCAAATTAGGAAAAATAACAAAAATAGAGGCTATTAAGAATTAAATAACTAATAAAATTGGAAAGTGAATAATCAGTTAATATAAATCATAATATAAGTGTGTTAAGGAATGATAATTACATTAAGGAGAGCACAAAATAATAATGAAAAAGATATGAAGTAAAAATGAATAAAAGTTAGATCTATGAACAGTAGTGTTGTGAGGAAGTACCAGCGGCAAGGGGAAAAGAAATCTATGTGGGATTACACTCTGCATCTTCTAACGTTTATCTAATTTGTAAACAAGCAAATTTTGTTCAATTTAAGAACCATTCCTTTCAGTAGTTGTTAATAAAGGTAAATATAATACTTTAAGGACAGATAACTCAACTGAAAGGCGTCCTCCTAGCTCGAGTGGTCTTTAATCTCGAAAGCGCTAATGATCCAAGTTGTCGAAGCGCAGGGAAAAAAAAATACACCCAATTAGCATTCAGTTTACAAAATACGTTGACCAATAACAGTAGAGAAATAAATTTTTTACAAGAAAACCATTGATTTCTTAAATCAAATTGAAAGGAGTACAAACTAAACAATATTTCTTTATGAAGAAAGTTGCATAAAGTTCATACTAAATTAGTTATTTATAAAATCGAAAGCTGATTAGCGGAGAAGTCAAAAATGGGTTTGAAATAACATTCAACCAACTTTCTCTTATTCCTGTTAAAATAATTATTTATAAAATGACAAATTACCAATATTACAAGTATCAATTTATCAACCCAGGCAGGAAGTGTAATGATTACATTGTAGTAACATTTAAAATTCCTACACATGCCATAAATTCCGCCCAATTATCTAAAATAATTTGTGTTTATTTTTTTTGGGTAAATGTTTCCGATTCTGTGTAGTTATTATTATTATTTATCTGTGGGGAGGTATCAAACCCTTCGCTATCCAAAGCATATCACTTGGCCCATATAGCTCCCCCAAGAAAAACAACAACAAACCGGGTCTAGAAGAAATATCCAGACCCGGATCTAATTCATCTAAAATTCACCGCAGTTCGAACAAATCGGACAATAACCTTAAGGGGAAGTAGCCTAAGCTCTTCCACAGACATCCTGTTCCGACCAAAGATCCTGAGCCTAATCTCCTCACAACCCAGACAATCTGTCATAAGATGGATGAGTGTTTCTTCCTCTGTCTCACAGGCTCTACAAAATGGATACGTAGAGATGTCTCCTTAAAACACAATGTGCCGGGTAACGGCATTATTCGCTGTTATTTAGATGGCTCTAGGCAGGAGGGGACTGGCTTGTCAGGAGCGGAAGCATGGTTGCAGGAGTTGGATAGAGGGAGTTCGGTGGCCGTGGGTGGTTTGGCCACTGTCTTCCAGTCCGAGGTGGTGGGCATTATTGAATGCTGCCGCCTTGTGGGGGAGTGGCAGAGAGAGATCAAAGAAGTGCGGATTTTCTCGGATAGTCAGGCCGCACTGAGGGCTTTGAGCAAGCCATGGTGGAGCTTGAAACTGGGAGAAGGCTTAACGCTTTGGCTCGGAGGGGTAAGGTGCGTCTCTATTGGATATCCGGACATGCGGGAATAGAGGGCAATGAGAGGGTGGATCAATTGGCTAGGGAGGGATCATCATTACCATTTTGTCGTCCTGAAGCAGCCCTTTCCGTCACAAAGAGGTTTTGCGACAAACAGATTAGACATTGGGAGACGAGAATCTTGGAGAAATGCTGGGGTGACACTCAGGGCTGCCTCCAAGCTAAGAGATTTATAAAAGGAATTAAGCAGGGAGTTTCGGAGTACTTCCTGTCCCTCAGTAGGACAGGTCTGAGGAGGACCTTGGTGGGGGTAGTGACTGGACACACTTGGGTGACTAGAGTCACTTGTTTAACATAGGGAGGACGTCTAGTCCCATTTGTCAGAATACGACGACGGAGTCAGGGAAACGGTGTACCACTATTTATGTCAGTGTCTCTGTTTCGCTGGTACTAGGTTTCGCGTATTTGGGAGGGCACCATTCTTGCAGTATTGCCTGGGCGGGTTGGAGTTTAAGGATATCTTGGGATATTGTAGACTGACCGGTAAGCTCCCGGAGAGATTAACTAAGGGAATGATACGGAGTGTATCGGGGGGATAAAAGCCACAGAGGCTTAGGTCCCACGCCATCAGGCACCCGGCATAATAATAATAATAATAATAAAAACACAATGTCCAGTAAGGGATCCAATCAGGTGCCTGAGAGAGCTCCGTGAAAGACAACATGAGCAACATGAGCTCATCCATAAGGATGAATGCTGTGAAGCTGTCCATGATTGGAAGCCTGAGAGACATATGCCAAAAGACACGCCAACAAGCAGGCTCGGGACCAATGAAAGGGAGAGAGGCGCCAAATTTGGCAAACCTATCCACCTCCTCATTCCCAAAAAAATGCCATGTGAATTCTGTGCAGTTAGTATTCCGAGTTTAAAAGAAATCGTTATAGTCGTTTTCAAGAAAATGCCTACTTTTGGGAAAGTCGCAAACAGATTTTCTTCAAATTTGGAATTTTATCAGTGTTTCTAATGTATATTGGTATAGCAGTGCTACTTTTCTTGCCCACGGCACAACAAAGTTCTTCCCCGAATTTCGCGGCACACCAAAAGTAAATGTATATATATATACAAAATAGAAAGCATAAATATTACATAATTTTTTTTTATTTGATACATATACATACATAAATTTTAGGACTATAGTATTATAATAAAATGTAAAAAAAAAAAGGGTAATTAATATAATATAACTCAACCTGAGTTTGTTTCAATCAACAGAAATGCTTTATATTCGGCTCGATATTTGCAAGTACAACCCAAAGTTCTTGATCAAGACCTTTTAAGCATGACCGCTTATCATTTTAATTATCACTAAAGTTGAAAAAAACTTTGTTCACATAAATATGTCGTTGAAAATGGGAAGTAGAATTGAAATAGCGTGATCTAAAAATCCGACGATATTTTTTTTTCCTAACCGAAATCCAGAAAGCATCTAATGAAGTTTGGGCAAAGCGTCCTGTCGTTACTTACTTTGAATAAATTCCTCTTGAATTTGCAGAGAAAGTGCTGCTGCAGAATTCACAGCATTGGTTGCAAAAAGATTTTGAATCCAATCGTATTGTTCCATATAATATATTAATTGAATAAAAATAGTAGTCAAATTTATTCACCACTTTTGGTATTACTATTTTATTATACACGACGGGCCGCCAAATGCGGCACGCGGCTGGCCAGCCCTGCGTTGTACGTACTATTATGCATGGGCGCTGCGGCACACAGGTTGCGGAGCACTGTTGTAAATATTCATTCAGAAACTGGATGTGGAGTTCAAAGTGATTTTTTTCATATGTTTTTAGGAGCCACTTTTTTGATCCTTTACACGCTAATGTACTTCATATTATTAATTTATTATATATGACGGGCTAAATGCGGCGGGCTGCTGGTCACCCCTGCATTTTATCTACTATTATCTTATGGGCAAGGCGGTACACATAGCAAAGGTACACCGGTTGTGGAACACTGTTGTATAGTATAGCTCATACAACCATATATTGTGTTGATCTTGTTACTTTAAAGGAAAGCTTAACGTTACCCCCTCCCTCCTCCCGAACTTCCTAAACAGTCGATGTTAATAGATTTTTTTTTCCCCACACTTTTTTGGATTTTCTCAAAATGGGCTCTAACAATTTTCTTTAAACTTCGTATACGTATTGTCTAAACACATAAATACCTATACATAAATAGTTATTTGTTGGTATACAATAAAAAAAAAATCTGGTGTGAAACACTCACACAACTTTCTCTTACTCCAGTACTCAAAATTATAATTGACAAATTTTATAGTTAGTGTACCAAATTTAATGAAATTCGTCGAAAAGTGAAAACACTGTCCAGTAAAACTGTCCGGCTTACTAATTTCCTTGAAACTCGGAATTTGGGTCATATAATAATTTCTAGTTATTTCAAATTTGGATGACAGAATTGTATAATCAACTGTGATAGCATTTTAAAGAAAAACAAAACCCCCCTCCCCAAAACGTCCCCTTAAATGAATTTATCAGGGGAAAAGTTTCAAATAAAAGTGTAGCTCTTTATATGGTATAGTTAACAACACGGGTTTTAAAGAAAATCGTTGGAGCCATTTTCGAGAAAAATACTAGAAAACTGAAAATTATATTTCAGTAAAAACGCACTTCCGGTTATCTATTTTTTTTCAAACTCGGAATTTCAACAACATATTTAATTCTAATTAACATTATTTAGATGACAGAATTGTCTAATATACTGAAACAGCAGTTAAGATGAAAACCTAACCCCACCCCTCCCCCAGAAGTGCCCTTAAATGAATTTTCCTGGAGAAATGTTTCAAATAAAAGTTGTAGCTCTTTGTATGTGTAGTTGATATAGCAAGTTTAAAGAAAATCTTCGGAGCCATTTTTGAGAAAATTGCAAAAACGTAAAAAAAACAACTAGTAAAGTGGTACTTCCGGTTGAGGAATATTGACACATAACGCACCGTCAGATCCCATGGTGATACCTAAACGTAATATCAAGTTTGAACTTTCTACGATTTTCGTTTTTGAGCTATGCTGTTCACATACATACACACACACAGACACACACACACACACACACACACACACACAGACCATTCGCTAAAAACCACTTTTTTGGACTCAGGGGACTCAAAACGGATATTTCCGGTGAAAACTCGATATCGAAAATTTGACACGATTACAATACTTCCTCTTACTAGGAGTAAGAGAAAGTAATATAGAAATCACTTTTATTTGAAAACTGATTTTGGAAAAAAAAAAATTTAAATCGATTTTTATGGGGATTTTTATGAGGGAAAAGTAGTGTTATGCTTTCCTCTAAAGTACTATTTTAGTATAATATACGGTAATATTAATACACATTAGAAGCAATGATAGTATTCCAAAGTTGAAAAAAATCGGTTAACCAGAAGTGCGATTTCACAGAATAAGTTTTTGAAATTTTTTTGGATTTGTCGCGAAAACAACCACGATCTCCTTGTAATGTGGAGATAACAGACACTAAATATTGTTCTACACTAATAATATTGGCCAAATAAAATTGGGTAAGAGAAAGTTGTATGAGTGTTCACATAAATATTTGTTTAACCGCTTTCAAATTTCATAAGAAAAAAATCTGGTGTGAAACACTCACACAACTTTCTCTTACTCCAGTTCTCAAAATTATAATTGACAAATTTTATAGTTTGTGTACCAAATTTAATGAAGTTTGTCGAAAACTGAAAAAACTATACAGTAAAAGCGCACTTCCGGTTTACTGATTTTCTTCACACCCGGAATTTTGGCCAACTATTTATTTCTAATTAATTTCATTTGGATGATAGAGTTGTATAATCAAGTATGATACCACTTAGAGGAAGCTGCAACCCTACCCCTCTCCTAAAAGTGCCCTTAAATGAATTTTCCCAGAGAAATGTTTTATATAAAAGTTGTAGATCTTTGAATGTTTAGTTTATATGTGTAGTTGCACGAAAATCGTGAAAAAGTGAAAAAATCATATTTAGTAAAGTGTTAAAACAAAAGCACTTCCGGTTTTCCGATTTTTCTCAAACTCGGAATTTCAACAACATATTTAATTCTAATTAACATTATTTAAATGACCGAATTGTGTAATAACCCGAAATAGCACTTTAGAGGGTAACCTAACCCCACCCCTCCCCCAGAAGGGCCCTTAAATCAATTTTCTCAGAGAAATGTTTCAAATAAAAGTTGTAGCTCCTTGTATATGTAGTTGATGTATCAAGTTTAAAGAAAATCCTTGGAGCCATTTTTGAGAAAAACGCAAAAAAGTAAAAAAGTCAACTAGTAAAGTGGTACTTCCGGTTGAGGAATTTTGACAGATAACGCACAGTCAGATCGCATGGTGATACCTAAACGGAATATTCAGTTTCAGTTTTCTACGGTTTTTCGTTTTTGAGCTATGCTGTTCACATACACAACACACACACACAGACCATTTGCTTAAAAAAACACTTTTTGGACTCAGGGGACCTCAAACGGATATTTCCGGGGGAAAACTCAATATCGAAAATTTGACACGATTACAATACTTCCTCTTACTAGGAGTAAGAGAAAGTAAAAAAGAGCATCACTGAATTAAACAGTAATTTCAACAATTTTGGATTACGTAAAATTTTTAATTGTTTCATGATTAATCAACTTCAAAAAAAAAAAAAAAATGATAAATCAAAATAAAAAATGCCTAAAGAAATTAAAAAAAAAAAAAAAAAATACACGAAGACTTAATGAAATATTATTTTGTTCATATGATGATAAATAAAATTTATGTAATAACTTTTAAAACGATTACACAAACTGTTATGCAGTCCCCTGTCGTTTTATTCACTGACCCTGTTCTTCCAGTCGACCAATAATAAATAATCATGCTAACCTAGTAGCCCAAATATTCGATATACAATATTATCTATTTCAGCCACATAAAAAGAACTGAAAATATAAATGTTAACAGTGTGGTTTAAATTGATGAGTTTGATCCGCGAATAAAACTGGTACGGTTTTTAGTTTGGTTTCTCGTATGGTTTCAGGGTCTGTCCACGGTTAGCGAGCTTCCCCTTGATTGACTACATTGTTATGTAAGAAACGATCATTTGCCTCGTATATATTTTTAAACCTCTAAAAAACCCTATGGCGCAAAAGCCTATGAAGTGCCAAGGCTTGCGACGGCGATTTGAATAGGGAAGGTAAGCACGGCGCAGTTCCCAAGCCGTTTAGTTTCGTCCTTCGCTACCTAGGGCGCTACTAACTGTAGCTTCACACTTTTTTATCACGATGCTGGGTCAACACCGACTTTGCCCTCACGGGAATCGAACCCTGAATTCTCACACGAAAGGCGAGAGCGTTAGCCATTAAACCAACGCATGAAGACTGTATATTTTTAAATCAATGTTATATATCACGCAACATCGTTTCATCTCAAAACAGTATCAATTGCTATGTATTTATTTTGATCAATATTTGCTGCAATTTGGCAATGGACAAGCTATCTAAGACCGATAAGTTGTAAAAAATCTAATGTTAAACAATCATATAACTTTTTTTTATTGGCATATTCAAACTTTTTGATGAGCCATGTTTCTTGTTAAAATTATAATTTTTTTAAGTCAAGACCGCTATTTAAATAACAATAAACAACAACTAACAAATAAACTAATAATACAAAAATACAAAAAATGAAACTATATAAAATAGTATAAAACGGACGGAAACGTGTGTAGATTGTGCCAAGTCTGGTTGCTTTACCGCCGCTGTAAACTGGCTGAAAATATTTGCAAAAGAGAGATTTTTAGGAAATTTCAGTGAGTTAAGAGGATGGGCAGTGATATAAACGGAATCTAACACTGAGATTTGAAGATGCTTGGTAATGATACTAGCGTAAGATAAGGGAAAGAAATTCTAGTGAATTTCATTATAGTGGGACGAGTGACACTGTGAGGACATGTAGTATAAGATGCCAGAAAGTCGCAAGGGAACAAGTGATTTTTTTAAGAATAATCTAGATGGAATTAGGAGAAGTGATAGTCTGAGGCAGCGATGGAGAGATAAGCGAGAAGCGAGTAGGGGCTAGAAAAGATAGAGGCCGCTGGAGATCTGTGATTCGTCGGACCGAGAGCCACTTTGACCTATAGTGTAAGTGGGTAGGTATTTTGAGATTATCTTTGACTCCCATCGGTGGGAAACCGTACACTTTACTTACACGGCATTATAGAGGAAAGTTCAACGTTACTACAACTCTTTGGAAAATTGAATTTGGATGGACTTTCGGTAAACTTTAAAGAATTAAACTTTAAATTGCACAAACAATATTTCTGGCAGCTAGCCGTGCAGCGCTATCTTGCGGTCTGCTCTATATAGTTACTTTCACTACGTCATCTAAAATTATGTGCTCAATGCAGCACACTAAGAGAAAAATGAGAATTGTTCCACACAAGATTTTTCTTAATAGTCAGCAAATCAGTTATTGTTATTCTATCATTAATTATATTGTCTATAAATTGGTTTCTTTTTTCTTTTTTGCGCATTATAAGTAACCATAAAACGAACTATTGTATAACTATAAATAAAACCTATTGCCAGTTATTTCCAATAATAAACCCGGATCTAACAAAACTAACCTGCTCATCACGTTCTTGGTTTTCTTTATTAACAATTACTAGTTTTATTAATATATAATTTTATCAAATTTATTTATTTATAAAATTATTACATAATATAACATTTGTCACGCTAAAAGACAAATATGGATTTAATGCATGAAAAAGTTAGTTAAAAAAAATAAATAAATAAATTTACCTGTGAAGGTTGATATAAATGCAATAATTACCATGAAAAATGTTTTGGTAGGGGAGAGTGGGGGCTAGTTGTTATAGGGGCATGTTGTTGTAGTGTAATTTTTAAAAAAATAAATCGGCTGAGAGAAGCACTCCACCTAAAGGCGCGTTCTCGCGAGTCAAGTTTAGTTGTCCGATTTTAGTTGACCAGCAAAAGTTGAATGCGACTTGAATCAGTTTTGGTTCATACGTTTCAACTGAAATCGATCAAACCGTTTCAATAACGACACGGAACACTCTATGAGCTGAAAGAAAAACTGAGAGGCCAATTGGGACATACGGAGGTACACATTTGTCAATACTTGAAAGATGGCGGGTTCAACTGAAAGTTGTGTCATACTTGAACGATAAAGTTTTTGACTCAGTCAAACTTTTCTTGATCCACTAAAAAAGTTGATCAACTTTATTGAAACAAAAGGTTCTCAACTAGGTTTTTCATTCAACTTTTGTTGATCAAGTAAAATCGGTCAACTAAACTTGACTTGTGAGAACGCGCCTTAAGTAGTCAAAGTTGAAAGATATGCGGGTGCTGTTTGTTGTAACCAATTCCCGCTAAGATTCTGTTGCATATAGCGGCGGCATTGTGTGACTTTCCTCGAAATATCATAGTGAAAGCTACATTTTATTATTTGAAACCGAAAGCTGTGATCTGAAAACTAATAAAGTTAAGGCTTTCATACTTATGCTGTCAATTCATATATCGTTAACAATAATTTCAATCCAATATGGTTGCGTTAGTATTCTTGGACCTATGTGGTTACGGATTAATTAGTGAAATAGCGTCAGGGGGGTTAGTTGTTACACTTAGTTGGAGCATGTTGTTACAGTGTAACAACTTGCCCCCCCAATGCATATCTTAACTTAAATCACAGCAGATCTTAAAAGAAATGAAGCCAAAAAACAACGAGAAAGTTGGCAATTCTAACAAAAAGAAAAAATCTGTGTCTCCAAAAGCTGCGAATGAAAATAAAAAAAAATAATTTGCCATCAACAAGATCCGGCGAAGAAGATGAGGACTGACTGAAATGTCTAAAACCATGGTCCCATTCAAAAGGTGGAGAAAAATTGGGTTAAATTCATGCAGTGCAAAGATGGGCCCATTCAAAATGTGTTAAAAAATGACCCTAGATATATTTGCCACAATTGTAACTTGGACTTAGAGATGGATAGTGACAGTGTGAATGTTCCAAGTATTTTAAGTTTGTAATAATCCATGTTTAGATCATAAAATCAAGCTGTTATTATTATTAAAAATAAAGATCTGATAATTTGTTTATTGAACATATTTCAGTTTTTATTTTCTTAAAATAAACACCACCCAAATATGTATTTTTTATACATTTTAATAACTCAACCTCCGCATGTAACAAGCCCCACTGAAAGGGGATGCGCATTTTAATAGTATTTCAAAATTTTTTTAAATGTTACTTCATTTTGAAAAATCTCAAAAAAAATATATATATAATTAGTAGAAATAAATGAGACAATAAATTAATTAATTTTCAACAATTTTGATTGCAACATACAGCAATTAAAAAAATGTTAACTGAAATTTGTAACAACAAGCCCTACCCTCCCATATATACGTAATACTAAAGTTCATATTAGTTATAAATTATTAGCGATTAATTAGCTATTCAGCATTATGTAAAGCCAATTGAGTTAGAGAATAGTAGGGCTGAAGAATGTCAAGTTAGGCTGAAATATCCATTTGTGAAAAAATAATCTTGTGTGAAACACTCACATCGATTTTCTCTTTCTACAATTCCTTATTACAATTTAATTCGCAAATTTTCTTCATAATAGCACTGTTTACAAACGTTTATATTATACAAAAAAAAAAAAACAAACCTGGTAAGGTTTAGAAATGTAAACTGTGTGTGACTCTATGGTAGCGTTCTCATATAAAACTGTGGGCGGAGTTAAATGACGTTACATCGACTACAAAGCTTTTATCAATGGTTTGGAACTTATCAGCCGTTTGTGTGTCACAACTAAGTTGCCGAGCTATGCATACATAAATCACATTTTTACTTGTTGTATATTGTATGCAATTACAAAATGAATTTTTTTTTAAAAAAAAAAAAGAAAAAAAATCATTGTATCCATTTTCGAGAAAATTCTTCAGAACTAAAAAAAAAAATTTTTCAATCGATTTACACTTCCGGGTAATCGATTTTCTTTAAATTTGGAATTTTAGCAATACTTCTAATGTATATTATATTAATATAGGTGATAAAACCATACATTATACTGACGTGATACTTTAAAAGAAAGCTTATAGTGATAAGCTAGTAATGACTTCCCTCCCCCTAGAAACCCCCCAAAAAATTAATTTTTCCCGGGAAAATGTCATAAATAATAGTGAAAGGCATTCATATTATGTTAATAGTATTTTTACAGAAAACTGCAAAAAAAAAAAAAAACAACTCAGAAATACCATTTTTATCTTTGTCGGAAAGTAATGCTTAAAAAAAAAGCTCTGAATCAACAATTCCATGCATGTATTAAAAAAGGAAGACTGAGTTGGTTAGGACATGTGGAGAGGATGGTGGAGAACAGGATCCCTAAACGACTTTTATATGGAAGACCCGAAGGCGTCAGAGAAAAAGAGGTAGGCCAAGAATGAGATGGCTTGATGACGTCGAGGAGGACTTGAGGAAAATGGGTGTGCGAAGGTGGAGATTAAAGGCTCTTGATAGAGTTCAGTGGAGAGCCTTGATTGAGGAGGCCCTGGTCCTTTCAGGAGTGTAGCGCCGAGGAAAGAAGAAGATCAACAATTCCATAATCCATTTGTTTTTCACTTTTTTATTTCCATTTTTTTCATATTGTCATCTATCTCTATGTCCGGCGACAAACCACTTGCCCCGAACTATTATCAATCCATTTTACCTTCAAATAAGCTTGATTAAAAAATTAAAACTCAAGTACGCAAGTTCCTACAGCCGGTTCGCTAACAAGGTCTGCTAGCTTTTCTAAACTGTGATTTCATTGTAATGTTTAATTCCTCCACGTGCAGAGTTCTAGGATAACTAAGCATGTATTCTAGTTGCAGTGGCCATAGAATGTGAAAGAATAACAAGTAAGAGCCCCTACAGCTTACTGTCCGGTGATGGACAGTGTTGTCTGTAACGGGAGAACACTGTCCGGTTGCCGGCAGAGCACTGAGAAGGCTCCGGGCGCAAACGACCATAGATGTTAAGACGCCTTAAATAAATAAATAAAAAAAATAAATAACAATAAGGCTGAAAAGTTAGTTTGCAATGGATAAAGACACATGTAGGGCATTATAGCAACGAGGTAGCAAATAAGCTTGCTAAGGATGCAGACATGGATAATGAACCACTTATGAGCTCTAGCAAGATATTTATTAGTAAGTTATATTGTTAGAATGACCAGAGAGTGGAGTTTGCAAATGTTGGGAGAAACAGATTAGAAGAGATACAAAACAGACTGCTACTAGAACAAAACAATGACTCTAACCGAACATGGCAAACATAGATCATATCTACATTGGTTTTTAAAATTCTGGATAGAGATGAATGTCAGTGCGATCAGCAAATTGCTGTAATGAGACGTGGCAACACATTACCTATGAGTGTTCCCTCTTCGAGAATCGGACAACAAATTCAGTAAATACCATTATCTTACGAGCTAAATCCAGGCCGATCTTCACAAAACAGTGTCTTCAGAGAACAGTAATTTATAAATTTTATTAACTACTGACATTAATAACCTCTAGTGTTTATTTATAGTGAACAATATCTATCATTTGACACTACTATTTACTCGTAGATTATCATATTAATTTATTTCAAGTCAATTTCTATTGCATGTATATAATTACCTAATTATACCTGTAATCATTAAGGAAACAGGTAGAAAGAAGTAAAAAAAACAAACACACACACACACACACACACACACACACACTTCTAAGAACCATTTTTTTTTTTTTGGAGTCAGTAGATCTTAAAATATGTAAAAATTGGATCTGAAAAATCAAGTTCACGAAAATTTAACATCGCGATACTTCCTTTTAAAACAGTTGTATAAATAAATAAATAAATAAATACAAAATTTGTAAATTTGTTACAATGAATTTAAGTGATAAACAGTGTTATTGTTGAATCATAGAATGTTGTGATGAGCTAAACGTACAAGTGTATTTACATTATTGAAATAAATTAAATCCTATTGTCCCAAATTAATGGGGATTGATCTCATTAATGTGGGTGAATAAGTCAGACAGAAAATCCGTTTTAGGGATTTATTTATTTATTTTTATTCATATGTGATTCGGAAAAGATTGAAATTGGGAAAAAAACAACACTATAACCACTATCTAAGATGCAACTATAACAAATTTATGCATAGATAAATAAATCTATGTCATGCTGGTCGTTAGGGAAAAACCATCATTTAAGCTTTATAAGAAATGGAAGGAATTTCCGTTACAACATATTAATAAGAACTGTATAAATTTAAACAAATGTATGTCAGCATTATATAGATAAATAAATATACTTACTGAGAATCGTTAGTTATCAAATTAGTATGTGACTCTAGTCAATGTTAAATGTGTTGTTAATTAACTGATTTGATGTGATGGATATAATGTAGTGATAATGGACCACTTAAATTTTAAAAGGTTTTGCTTGTTAAAAAAAAAAAAAAAAAAATGAATATTGCCTTAATGAGATTCAGAATTTATGACACACACAAAAAAAAAAAAAAAATCTGGCGTGAAACACTTAGACAACTTTCTCTTGCTTTAATTAATACAATTTAATTGAGAAATTTTCTTTGAAATTTGCAATGTTACAATGCTCAGTTGGGCTGGCCTTAAAAAAAGATGATGGGAATTTTACTTGTTTACCTAAGCGGCCTTACATAAAGCGCTCTATGTCAAAACTAAGAATGCTTATGCAAATTTAAATTTAAATTGAAAGTGTTCCAATACCCCTTGAAAATAATTTTTTTCAGAAATATGTTTCAAATAAAAGTGATAGGTATTTAAATGTGTAGATCGTATACAAAGTTTAAAGAAAATCGTTGGAAAAAAATCACGAAAAGGTGGGAGGGGGAAAAAAGTCAGTAAAGGCGCACTTCCGTTTGATGGATTTTGCCCCAAAATTTTCGTGTTGATACGATAGTAGTGTCTAAATAGAATACTAAATTTGAACTTTCTGCAACTTTTCATTTTTAAGATATTCTTTTAATAAAACACACAAACACGCATACGTCATTCGCTAAAAACATTTTTTTTAATGAATGGAAACTCAGTTTCGAAAATCTAACACCACCGCAATATTTTCTCTTACTATCAAGCAAAAAATATGCCTCACAGTATTTTCAATGATAGTAAATTAATCGAATATGCCCCGATCGAAATAGAAATAAATTATGCCTTTAACAAAACTATATTAGTATAATGAATTTAAGTTCTATTATAAATCAGACAAGATTAAAAATATAATACACCATTATC
Organism: Triatoma infestans; assembly: GCA_011037195.1. NCBI lineage: Eukaryota > Metazoa > Arthropoda > Insecta > Hemiptera > Reduviidae > Triatoma > Triatoma infestans. The sequence continues at coordinate 21,737 of JAAEAF010006255.1, read as the reverse complement.
TAATTATTATTATTATTAAGAATATTGATGTTTTGATGTTCATTATGACCTCTGTATTTGACATTGTAAAAATGGATGTTGAGATTTGATCACAAAAAAAAAAAATAAGAGAAAGTAAAAAAAAAAATCTGGTGTGAAACACTCACACAACTTTCTCTTACTCTTGTTCTCAAAATTATAATTGACAAATGTTATTGTTTGTGTACCAAATAACTTTTCGTCGAAAAGCTGAAAAAAAAACTGTTCAGTAAAAACGCACTTCCGGTTTACTAATTTTCTAAAATCCGACCCTAATTAGTGAAAGCTTATTCTGAATTTTAAAAATATTCTTATTTTTTTTTTCATTTTCCATAAAATATATACAATACAATTTTATGAATAGTGTTTGGAACAGTGAGAAATCTAAATGCCCACATTGTTGTTGAAAAATACTCATAGTTTAACTATGTAATTCAACATTTAAACAGTTCCCGTAACAGACAATTTAACTATTACAACAATTTACCAAATAAAAAAACCATTTTCTATTTTCCATTTCCCAACCAGAAGCACAATTGATAAGAAAATATATTATCCAACTATTGCTGGCTATTGATTCCAATGAAACTAAAATTATTTTGCAACAATAAAACAGCAATAGTTGAACACTTTTGAAAATAATAAAATAACAATGATCTGAGAAATTAGATTATTGTATAGTAATTGAAAACAGGTTTGAAGTATACCACCGGGTAGTGCACCTTCTTAACATTAACTACGCTCCTTCTATCTGTGTCATATGATCCTATACAGAGCATCTATTCACTTTTTAACATTCAATCAATAATTTGAAATACAATAATCATCAACGAAAGCACAATTCTCTATAATGATGACAAATGAAAATAAGTACCATCCTTTGAAAATCAACTCTCTTAGAATCGCTAGATTAATTATAAGTTTTATTTCTTTTCTTTTTTTATTGGATCATTAAAGAAAGACTTGTATAAGTAGATAATATTGATTTCAATTCAATCAATAAATGGTTATAATTCATGCACAGTTGTAAAAAGTTTTTTTTTTTTTTTAAAAAATCAAATACATTAGCAAATTAAAAAATCTGGTGTGAAACACTCACACAACTTTCTCTTACTCCAGTTCTCAAAATTATAATTGACAAATTTTATAGTTTGTGTACCAAATTTAATGAAATTTGTCGAAAACTGAAAAAAACTATTCAGTAAAAGCGCACTTCCGGTTTACTGATTTTCTTCACACCCGGAATTTTGGCCAACTATTTATTTCTAATTAATTTCATTTGGATGATAGAGTTGTATAATCAAGTATGATACCACTTTAGAGTAAGCTGTAACCCTACCCCTCTCCTAAAAGTGCCCTTAAATGAATTTTCCCAGAGAAATGTTTTATATAAAAGTTGTAGATCTTTGAATGTTTAGTTTATATGTGTGGTTTCACGAAAATCGTCAGGGCCATTTTTGAGAAAATCGCGAAAAAGTGAAAAAAAATCATATTTAGTAAAGTGTTAAAACAAAAGCACTTCCGGTTTTCCGATTTTTCTCAAACTCGGAATTTCAACAACATATTTAATTCTAATTAATATTATTTAAATGACCGAATTGAGTAATAACCTGTAACTTTAGAGGGTAACCTAACCCCACCCCTCCCCCAGAAGAGCCCTTAAATCAATTTTCCAGGAGAAATGTTTCAAATAAAAGTTGTAGCTCCTTGTATATGTAGTTGATGGACAAGTTTAAAGAAAATCCTTGGAGCCATTTTTGAGAAAAACGCAAAAAGTAAAAAAATCAACTAGTAAAGTGGTACTTCCGGTTGAGGAATTGTGACGGAAACGACCGTCAGATCGCCTGGGGATACCTAAACGGAATATCCCGTTTCAGCTTTCTACGGTTTTTCGTTTTGAGCTATGCTGTTCACATACCACACAGACCATTTGCTAAAAACCACTTTTTTGGACTCACAGGTCCTCAAAACGGATATTTCCGGTGAAAACTAAATATCGAAAATTTGACACGATTACAATACTTCCTCTTACTAGGAGTAAGAGAAAGTAACAGGTTGACAATTTTAAAATGCACCACCTATTTGTCTTTGGAAAGTACGCAAGATAGAAAAAAATTCCAACTGATACTGATATTATTTTTTACTTTCTCTTCTTACTCCTAGTAAGAGGAAGTATTGTAATCGTGTCAAATTTTCGATATTTAGTTTTCACCGGAAATATCCGTTTTGAGGACCTGTGAGTCCAAAAAAGTGGTTTTTAGCAAATGGTCTGTGTGTGTGTATGTAAACAGGTTAGCTCAAGAATGAAAAATCGTAGAATTCAAACTTGATATTCCGTTTAGTTATCACCGTGGGATCCGACAGTGGGTCATCTGTCAAATTCCTCAACCGGAAGTACCACTTTACTAGTTTTTTTTTTTTAGTTTTTGTGCGTTTCTCAAAACAATGGCTCCGACGATTTTCTTCAAACTTGGTATATCAAATAACATATACTAACAGGCTACAACTTTTATCTAAAACATTTCTCTAGGAAATTTTTTTTAAGGGCACTTTTAGGGGAGGGGTGGGGTTAGATTTTCATCAAAGTGCTATCCTAGTTGATTATACAATTCTATAATCCAAACATAATTAGTTAGAAATAAATAGATGGCCGAAATTCCGAGTTTCAAGAAAATTAGTAAACCGGAAGTGCGCTTTTACTTGACCATTTTTCGACGAATTTCATTAAATTTAGCACACAAACTATAAAATTTGTCAATTATAATTTTGAGAACTGGAGTAAAGAGAAAGTTGTGTGAGTGTTTCACAACAGATTTTTTTTTTTTTAGGATTCCAAATATATGAACAATTTTTTTTAAGTTGCAGAAATAAGAGATTTCGAAATCAACTTTCTTTAAGTAGATTTATTTCAAGAAAAATGCTTATTTGAACGAGAAAAAATTCGTTGAATATTCGCTAAAATATACAAATTTTGAATGTAGGAAAAATTCTCTGCCTTCTGGTTGCTATTATTCCACATTGTTTTTTGAGATTATAGCCAGTCAAAGAAGGCAAAAACATATTCACATTAATTGTTAAAAATTGGGGTGGCCATCATTAAATAAGCACAAGCATGCCCTTTTTGTCCAGTTTTCATTGACTGCACTTATTACAGAATCAGGACGTATTTCTTTGCAAAACTTCAGAAATTTTTTCTTTAAGTACTTTTATAGTGGTGACAGGGTATAAGTTGCCATAAACTTTATGTTTTAAGTAATCCTAGGAGAAGAAAACCAGAATCGTCAGGTTTGGGGAGTGGGTAAGCCAGTCCATTTTCAACCGGTAGGTGCGATCTAGATAATGCCTTTACTATTCTCGCATTATGAGCTGGACAAATATCGTGCTAAAAATATATCATTTGCCTAAGAGCACGGACATTTTCAAGCAAATCTGGGATAACTTCACTTAAGAAATAAAGATACCAGTCTGCGTTCAATAAAGTCAGTAACCAAATACAGACCTATAAGTTGATCATCTATTAGAAGCCGCATCATACATTTATCGAAATTATTGTCTGATAGGGAAGGGAATAGTGAGGTGGTTAGCGTACTGGACACCCATGCCGGAGATCCCGGGTTCGAATCCAGCTGTGCTGCCCTTAGATTTTTTTCTTCTTAGTAGCCTGTACATGTTGTTGAGGAGAATGACCCACACGTGCTGGAGTAACTGGTCCCGCAGGCATACCTCCAGCACGCCTCCTCCCAATAGAATGACAAGGGACACTACTATCATTATTGCGAAGCCTCGACCACCACGAAACCTTTCCGCAACACGCGAGCACGGACTCAAAACTCCGCCGGGCTGGCTCGCGATCCCGTGTTACCATTTTGTAGAAGGACAAGGCCCCTACTTAAAGGCCTAGAATGGTCGCGGGCCCGGGACTGCCAAAGCAGACCCTACGACTTTTCCTCTGCCTCCTGGAACCCGCTTGGACTTGCCGCACCATTCCAGCAGAGAACGGTCACCGTAGCCTGTACAGCTCACCTTCCGGTGATGGAAAATGTTGTATGTGACGAGAAAACACTGTTCGAAGGTTCCGGGCGCCAATGAGCATAAATGTTGACGCGCCTTAAATTAAAAAAAAAAATACTATCTGATATGTAATATCTGTATTTACATCTGCTCATATTCGGAAATTGCACCTATCAAATTATCCATTATTCCTAAGAGTATATTCATCACTCCATTAAATATCTTTCAAAGAAAAATGAAAAGAAAAAAACCTAAACAAAAGAAAGAATAAATAAAGAAAAGTAATTTTTTAGTGATACACATTCATAATTTTCTTCATCATCTTGCTCAAACATGCTTTATGCTCAATTTTCTATGTGTTTTATTATAAAAACTTTGAAATTTTAAGGCATTAAAAAATAAATTAAAGCAACCTCGATAAGCGTTTATCTCGTAAAGCTTTCTTGTTCCAAAGGGGTTTTGATGTTGATTTTCTCTAGATTTTCTTAATTATTCTCACCTAAATATTTTTTTTTACCTCTAAATAAATTGTAACAATAATAATAATTTGAAAAATAGATATGTAAATTTCAAACTTGCATAATTTATAAATTGCAAATCTTAATTAAAAAATAATTCTACGGAAGAGGAACATTTTTGTTTTTCAGTTTTCCTGGCCAGTGATGCAGTTCCAAGACGTAATAATAAAAGTAGTATGTATGTTACGTTTAAGTTGTGTAATTAATTCTCTTGTTGATATTTCATGGTTGTTAACTTAATATATTTTCTAACATGTTTTACATCTATATGTAAAATTATTTTTTAGGCAATTAATTTTAGGCTGTTCAGGAAACGATAAAGCATTTTTCACTTTCAACCTACAACTTTATCAAATTCGATATCCCAACTAAAAGTATATGCGTAAGCGCATTAAAATCTATACAATGTTTATTGTGGTTACGGTACCTAATTAATGTTACAAATATGGCCTTGTACAGACCTGAACATTGTGTCAAACGACAAACACGGCTCCAGTTTGGACATGGCCATGAATGCGTTTGCAAACCAATTTCCAAATCCTTACCCATTCGCGTTCGTCCGAGCGATCGATCCATCAGTTGTCGTTTTTTCTGTATACATGAAAGGGAAAGCGCGCGAATGTGTTTGCAAGTTTGGATGGGACCAAAAACAAAGTGGCGAATGTGCAGAAAACCACAGATTTATTGCTGTGTATTTTCTTGTAATTTTGTTTATTATTGTCATTATTCTTTATTATTTATGTAATTACATGGGTGGGCATAAGTACTTGAGACAATGCAGTGGTCAGAAGAGAAATGTTTTCAATTATTGATTAATGTGTACCAACAATACGAGTTATTGTGGCAAGCAAGACATCGTCAATATTATAATAAATTTTGTTTAATTTATTTTGTTTAATAAATACTCAAAATCAGTAAATGTAATTCTGTGCTCTGTGCAAGTCTGTGTTATCACTTATCACACTGTCTGAATAACGCATCCTGAAGATGGGTGAACGCCCGAAACCGGTCGATGACCACAAAACGAAGCAGGCTACCACGGAAAATGTCTCTGATCCTTTTTGTATTTCTTTCAAAAGGGTCAATATGCAGTCAAGAGATAATATCTTATTGGCCTGCCTGACCCACCGTCTGTTAACAAAGCGTCGCCACCCCGGCCAAATCAGCCCTTGTTAACTACTGACCTCCTTTAGGGTCAATATACCACAAGAGAGATGTCTTAGTATTACACGTACTTACACATCAGCGTCGATGTGTGAGTGATGCAAATATAAAACGTCGCCCCACTGGAGGAGGGATTCAGTTCGATTCAGGCATCAAAGATCTACATCAGTTTTCAGACAGAAGCACCATCTCACATCGCGAGCGCGTCCCTATTTAAAGTTTTAACACTTTACAAACTTTTTTAATATTTTATATTCATTTTATAATTCTTATAGTTATTTACAATAATTGTGCATCTTAGTTTTTCTATTTTATATCTCTTTAAATTATTTGTTAAAATATAGTATATTTTTATAAATCAGTAGAACGCATTTCGAATACCAACTCCCTAATCTCTTACCCTCTAATTAACAATCTCTTACTCTTACTCATCACTTCAACTTCCGGTATCAATAAAACGATAACAATACATCCTCTTCGAATTATAATAGGATTCTCACTAGATGTTTCGCTGTCTTGAATTTACACGAATAGGAGGATTACTAATTATACAAAACTTTTATGTGGAAAGCATAGCCTTCCTTTTCAATCCAAAGCACCCACCCCTTAACTGAATTTCCTTTGGAAAAAGTGATAGGTCTCTCTATATATATAAAGTGAGTATAACCAAGTTCAATAAATCCCCGTCGGTGATTTTTTTTCTCTTTTCTTTTTTTAGAAAATCGTAGAAAACTGAAAAAAAACTGTTCCCCACTTCCGGTAAACCGATTTTCTTCAAACCCAAAATTTGTGTAACATTCTATTTATATTCTCATTTATATTATGCAGATGATCGAATTATATTATGAAATAAAATAGCACTAAGCATAATCCCAACCGATCCTCCAATACTCCATGTAAATGAATTTTCCCGAAAAGATGTTTCAAAATAAAAGTTACAGCTCTAGATATTTTTTTAGTTAATCAAAAAAAAAAAAACAAAAACCTCAAAAACTAAGAAATCTCTTGTAGGAGGAAGAGCAAGTAAAAATGGCCGTTGGAAGTACTTGATTGTTTGCCATCAGGTGGGGGAATCCCTCAACCCTTAGATCGCTTTAAGGTGTTAACTGTCTGGTCACACAACTTCTGCTGAGCATTGCAATTCAACTAAATCAATTAAATAGAGGTAAATATGATTTATATTCTAATTCAAGAAAAACTTTTAAGTAAGCTTGATTTTTGGCTATCATTTTTATTTATGTAGCAGTAGACCATTTTTATTCAAATGTCTTCATTCAATTTTAATTTCTTCTTTAAAATTAACTTTCCTAAATCAAATTCTACATTTTTCTATAGAAATTTTGTAATAATATTCCCATTATTATCTACTGGATCTGAATTACAACATTATAAACTGATATGAATTAGATTTGTAAAAAAAAAAATTAACATAATATATTACTTTTGTTACATTTAATATCTGTAGACTGATAAAAAAAATTAAGTAATCGACCCCATTTTTTTTTTTCCAGCCGTCATACTTTGATACTTACTTGAACTAATTGGCATTTAAATAAAATAATAAATTAACCACTTTCTAGAAAATATATTGTTATGATCTATGTGAGAGAAAATTAGTTACTATAATTAACTATGACAGTAAACTAAAAAGATTTGCATCTAAATCCGAAATAATATTGTGGGTGTGAGTTTTTGTGAAACGTAATATCTCAAAAAAAGTAAAATAGTAGGATGCTCGAACTTGTTATTCTTGTTCAAATTCTACCGGCATTAATAAATGAAAATAAAACAAGGTTGATAACACTAATGGTGAAGAAATTGAAGTTACCCTTAATGGTCAAAAATTACAATGGGCCAAGGAAATCATCTACTTTGGCCAATTAATTTCCTTGGAGAACAGTTCAGAAAAGGAAGTGAGAAGAAGAATAGGGAATAGTGTGGAGGAAATTCTGGTCATTGAGATGTATAATATGGAATAAAACGATAGGCCTAAAGAAAAAAAATAAAATACTTCACTCCTCCGTAACACCCTCCTTACTTTATGGTGCTCAAAGCTGGACCCTCACGGAAAAAGTAGTAAGAATGCTGAGAGTGAAACAGAGAGGAATGGAGCGAAGCTTGTTAGAGGTAAGAAGGAGTGACTGCCTTAGAGATGAAAATATAAGGAAGAAGAAGGAAAGTGAGGATATAGAGAGGTTGATGGTTTGGAAGTGGGCAGGTCATGTGGTAAGGCTAGAGAACGACCGATGGGCAAAGTGAATAAGCCAGTGCCCGCTCTAGCCTTTACATGGCCCCGGACAAAAAGACAACCGGGGACCTTAAGAATATATATATATTCCGCCCCTTAAGAATATATATATATATTTTTTTAGCAAATATATGCACGTTCAAACACAAGCTGAAGCAGCGCTCTGCTCGCGAACTAATGCTATTCTACTCGTATTAAGAGAAGTATATGCATGTTCAAGTTCAAGCTTCGTCCTTTACAAATTCTGCGTTAATTTTTCAATAATAGTATAAATATTTTTAGCTTTTAGACATAAACAATATAAATATGCTACGCATTGTAAATTTTTTCAGCAAAGGAAAAAATCGATATGTGAAATTTTCTATTAATTGAGAAACAAATCAATATTTTTCTCTTACATTTACCGCCAAAATGGAGCCCCTAAATTGTGGCGCTCCAGACAAATGTCCGGGTTGTCCGCCCCTAGAGCGGGACCTGTGAATAACAAAGTGGGTACCTAACTACAGGAAACGGAAGGTTGGCAGACAGAAGAAGAGATGGGCTGACTAGTTGGTCCTAAACTGGATACAGAAGGCTCTCAGGATAAAGACTGGTGGCGCACTCAGGGAGAGGCCTATGCTCAATAATGGGCCTGATTCCACAAATACGGCAGGAAGATGAAGGAAAAGAAGATAAATGAGAAGAAACAATGTTTAAATTTATTTAAAATTGTCTAGGTATTTAAAATTCTTTTATACTATTATTATGTATTTATTTTGTAATGGAATCAATAAAGGCTGCTTCTTCTTCTTCTTCTTATTATTATTATTATTATTATTATTATTATTATTATTATTAATTATTATTATTATTATTAATTATTATTATTATTATTATTAATTATTATTATTATTATTATTATTATTAATTATTATTACCGCATTTGACCCCAAGGTTTTGGTCGAAATCCTCCAACGCAACTTACTAATTTTATTATTATTATTTTTTTCCCCAGCTTTTCTCAATTTTATTCAAAATGAATCCAACAATTTTCTGTTAACTTCATATACTTAATCTATGCACATAAATGTCTATAACTTTGATTTTTAAACATTTTTCAAGGTTATTGATTCATTGGGAACAGCAACACTAAGCTTCCTTTTATAGTACCACTTGAATACAGTGGTATGGTTCTACCATCTGCAGAATATTAAAAGTGATATGGTATATTAAAAGCATTGTTAGAATACTAATCTTCGTAAACCAGAATTGTGATTAAATACGAGAATTGGTTTTTTGAGTTTTTTGGAACTTTCTCAAAAAAAAATGTTACATCAATTTCTTAAAAATTGTAGTGCAGCATCAAAGAAAAGGCAGACATCAAAAAGTAGCATCCAAAAAAAGAAAAAAAGAAAACCCTTAATGATTGCTATGAGAAAATTCCTCATTCTTTCATAATTTCAAGTATTTGAGCTGGCAGTAATTCTGAATGGAACAGACTTTGGACAGACAGTAAAAAAGGGTAACAAAGTTGTTTTTCCAGACTGCCTATGTATGCCAAAAAATTTGTAAACTGTACCTTAGATTCATAAAGTAACTCACAAATTTTAAGTAGTTATGGGTAATTGTGACATTAACTTGGTCACTTTAAAAATAGTAGATGACCGATAAACGTTAAACCAAACTCAATACTACCACCTGGAGACATTCATTAAATATGAGGAAGTATAGCGATCGTGCCAGATTTCCAAAAACTGATTTTTTTTACCGGAATTACATGTTTTGGAGTCTCCTAAATTCGAAAAAAATGTTGTTTTTTTGCAAAGGATATGTGTGTATGTGAGTCAGTGAATATGTTTTAATAGAATATCTCAAAAATGAAAACTCACAGGAAGTTTAAATTTCGTATTCCGGTTAGGCCTACCACCACCACATCAGACACGACAAAGATTTCAGGCAAAACCCATCAACCGGAAACTTTACTGTATGTTTTTTTCCCCTCCAGTTTTTGTGATTAGAGTCTCGAAAACGGCTGCAACAATTTTTCTTTAAACTTCATATAATATCTTCACAAATTCTCACACGTTATCACTTTTATTTAAAATATTTTCCTGGGAAATGGTATGATTTCTTTCTTTTTTTTATCCAACGCTCACCCGTGGCAACGATGCCATACTGTGTTGTGCTGCCCAACAGAGTCGTGCACGTTGCTGCATGTGTAATAGGATCCAAAGAGAGGATCCATAGCAGAGAAAGAGAGACAAAAATGACAGGACCATTCTCGCGGATTAGAGTGGGAGAAACTGCATAAATACAACGACGGGAGAGATATATTATATAACAGAGTTCACTCGCCAGTCGCAACGTGTCATTTTTCTCACCTTTGCCATACTGCCTCACTCTACCATACTCTACCATTTTAGTGTAAAGTCCAGGCAGTCAGTGTCACTTTTTAACATTATATAGTGTTCAGCCATATCTAGTTTATTCATTGAAACCAAATCATTTCTCACCTTCATCAAACCCATTATACATGGTATGATAAATATAGTATTACCAAATACATAATACTAATACACATTAGCAGTAACGATAGAATTTTTTAAGAAAAAAAAAAATCAGTTAACCACAAGAGCGGTTTTACAGAATAAGTTATCGAGTTTTTGGGGGGAATTTTTGCTCGAAAATAGGTAGAACTTTTCTTCAAACTTGGAGTGCTTGCTGGGTGCATAGATAGAAACGAATCACTTTTATCTTAAACATTTTTCTTTAAAAAAATTGATTTTTGGGGGTTACTGGGGGGGGGGGGGTCGGTCAGTTAGTTTAAATTTAAATTTACTTGATTTGTTCGATTTTTTTACATAGAGCCGCTCCACATAAGGCTGCTCACAAGTGTACAAGTGAAATCCCCTCCAACGTTTTTATTGCAACTAATCATACGTTGCAATTGTAAAGAAAATTTCACGCTGCTCTAATAAACACCCTGATTTCAGGGTTATTGAGGTCAAAGGAGCGGGGGTGGGGAATATTACACTGATATAAACTTTCATTTTTATTTATAAATATTTTCAGGAAAATTGATTTGGGCTTAAATTTAGGTTAGCTTTAAATTTAAAATGTCATTAGAAGATTTACTAAGATGTAACATCGAAGGCGTTGCTATAGAAGTCACAGTCAGATTCCTCCTAACACACCAGCGTCGTAGCACTCCAAGTCTGAATGGTCCAAGCCCAATGTGCTAACACTGAGTTAATCTTGTCCCTCATAAAGTTTTCAAAATGTCGAAACTTGTAGTCAACAAGGAAACAAGTCAGGGAAAAATAATACAATTACATTTTTCGAACGTGAACTCATCGCCGGAGTTACTAACTTCCTCCTGGTAAGAGGAAGTATTGCGATCGTGTCAAATTTTGGAAATTGAGTTTTCACCGGAAATACATGTTTCACGGCCCCCAGAGTACCAAAAAAAAAAAAAAAGAAAAGTTTTTACCGAATGGTCTGTATGTTTGTATGTCATCACAGAATCTGACAAAACAAAGTTTTTATCGAAATCTGTCAACCTTAAGTGCAACTATATTTAGTATGGTTTTGTTAGTTTTTCTGGGTTTTTCGAAAATGGTTTGAACGACTTTCTGTAAATTTGGAATGCCGTTTTTGTACGGTATAAAAGAATCATTTTTTAATTGAAACAGTTTACCGGAAAAATTTGATTTTAGGAAGTTTTGATGAATTTGAGTAAAACATTTCAAAATTTTATTTGGTTTTATTCAATGTTATTACCGCGGCTTTCTAGATTACAGTGTAACAATATTGAATTGACTATCTTCCAAGGATGCCTACAGCAAGTAACCTATTCCAGCGTTAGAGCCCTTGACAAAAAAAAAAAATGCAAGGATATAGAATATTTTTCAATTTTATAACTGCAATAAATGTATTCATCTATCTCGGTGTACGCCCCCATCATTTTGTTAGGCTAGAACTAGATATCAAACCGCTTAGCGTAACTATATTGAAAAGAGCGTTAAATTGGTGGGTAAATTTGCTTTCCAGAGATTTGAATGATCTTGCAAAACGGTGCTTAATCTTGGGTATCATACAATAAAAGATGATAATCGTAAGATGACAAATATATCGTGGTTTGGTCGATTATATAATATTCTTCTATCTCTTGGCTACCCTGATACGATTGGTGGGACAATAAGTGTGGAGTTGCTTACAAAAATTAAAGATGAAATAGTAGAAAGATGGTCTAATCACACTCTGAGCAATGATGTGAACAGAGTATTGAATAGTAACTATAATCCATTGTATAGATGTATTTGCTCTTTTGGACAAGGGGAGTTTTATATAGTTAATAATAATAATATTAGAAAACAGCGAACAATTATGCAGCTAAGGTTATGTAACAGGACTATCATTAACTTGTATATTGAAGGTACTAGTTACAGAATTGGTAGCGAAGAGATATGTTGTGTATGTAACCTCCATAGGTTGGAGACCTTAAATCATCTTCTGCTGGAATGTCCTATTTATTTACCATATAGAAATAAATTTTTAAGTAATATATTGTACAAGATCTAGCTGATAGTGATAATCTATTAAATTTATTAAATATATCAGACAATGAGCAATTAAACAGTATTTACTATTATGTCTGTAATATGTTAAAATTAACATTATTTGTACCGAAGAATAATTCTTATTTTTGTTATTAATCTATTCATTTATTAGTTACTGCTAGTCTGCTATTTTGGATTATTATTATTATTTTTTGTTGGTTTATGTATATATACATTTTTTATTTATTTTTATTATTTATATATTTGTTGTACAAATATTGTAATACACCAGACTCGCTGTAATATGTAATACATTCATAAATACAGTAAAAAAAATAAAAAAAAATAAATGTATTAAGAAAATTCATTTAAGTGTTATGTGTACTTCAAACCACATGGTATTTAGTGGATTGCGACTTGAAAGATCTATTGTGGCTTCCGCAGAAACCTTCTCAGTTCACTGCCGGCCAGCAGGCACAGTGTTCTTTCCTTACAGGCACCACTGTCCATCATCGGACAGTGTTATATGTACATCTTTGGGCGCATTAATAAATGTAAATTGTATCATAATCTATCCTTGTTAAAAATTTAATAATTGTAAAGTAGGCAATTTTTCCAATGTACATATTTATAAAGTTGGGGTTTTTTGAAGATTGAAAAGCACAAAAGAAACAGTTAGTTGAGTCTGAGATAACTGGCCTACCCCTATCGTTACATTTATTTAGGACAAAGGGAATTTCCCTCTTCTCACTTTCCCCGGGGTGGAGGTAGAATAAACAAGGTGGACCCTTTTAGGGAAGAGGAGCAGTTCCAATTTATGTTGTAAAAAGACTGAAACCTGTCATCAGGACAAGCGATGTTACAGTAGTGAGTAGTGGAAGTGCTTCAAGAAACCTTCTTCAAGTCAGTAAATAAGTATGTTATAAATGCAATTTCTCCCAAATGACAAGACACTTATGTTGTTATATCACAATATAATGATCTTTACTTATTCTGACATATATTCTGTTTATTTTAATTATATATTTTTTGAATCTATTTATTTAGTTGTTTTTCATCCTCTCCAACACAGACTTCACGAGATCCCTTTTGAGAAGATCCAAACAGAAATTATAATAAGTAATTATTGATTAACATATTTAATGTACCCCTCCCAAATCATATTACACTAGATAGAGATACTTAGAAAAAGATAGTCTAAGGACATTACAGCAGGACTCGGAATCCGGGACCTACGCGAGTGGGAGTTCACCGCGCTACTATTGTGCCAATCCCTTATCTCTTGATACAAATATTTCGTTAGGATTTTAAGTGAAGCTACTAATGTTGTTTTCATTTGTCTCCTAAATAGGGAAGTTTAGAAGCAATTCGAAACTTTACTGACACATACATTGAAACAGTTTGATAATAATACTGTATAATACTAATATGTAGAAAGTAACTGCATATATTTTTATTACGGTATGTCAACTTCTGATGGAGATAGCGTTAAAAATTATGCTGGCGCCATTATTTTAGAGAAGAATTTCCGGTTTTTTCTCTCTAACTCAATTGCCTCATACATTTTTTTTTTTGGAAACGCTTTTGGTTATTCATTTATTTTTTTATTCAATTTATTTTTAATTAGATTAACTTGGTTTTTCTGTCATTCAAAACTTAATGAACTAGATAAATAGGTTAGCAAAGGATTCACTTAATTAACAATACTAAGACGATTAGTAAATCCTCGCCTAGACAATTCCATTCCTGACGCTCGACAGAAAATAAGTATTTAATAATTATTAATAATGTAATAATACTATTGTTAAAAGAAGTTAAATAATATGCAACTTCACAAAAAGTAAAGAGGTGTAAAATCGATTAAATATTTCAAGATTTATACACATAATAAAAAAAAATAAAATAAACCAATAAAATAATGAGATAGTACCTTGCTTTACCTTGAATGTTTTTTTTTTAATTTTTATTTTTACATTCTATATTGGAGAGAAATTTTTTACTCTCTCTACGGCAATATTGTTAACCTAGTGGTTAGCCGCTGCCCCCCCCCCCAATTTGTTTCTGGCTGATAAGTGGATATTTGTTTAATAATTTGAAATTTTAATTTTCATTTGTGTTATTATTAATAAGCAAAAGAATAAAATTCATATATTCATAATTACATTTCCATATTTATATTTAAATATTAAAAATTCATTAGTTCATCGCATTAACAGTTTATATGGTGTTCACAATGCAGTTTATGTAATGTATTTTCTTCGGAAGGATTTCAATTAAATTTACACATTTTTAACGTATCAGAAGGTGTAATTCGAATGCATTACTCCAATAGTGATTAGCCACCCTAATGCAGAAATCCTACTTTAAATTCTAAAATTATGTGGTTTTAGGGTATAGTGAAAAATGATGGAATGATCAAAATTTGTGATATTATCTATACATCAAAATGCAATTTAGGGACTAAAGGGTGGGTGAATCGGTATCTATTCATTACAAAGTAATAGTTACTTTTTGCTGCCACTTCTGTCCAGATGCGATTGATGACGTTGATTGACCACATATTTTTTTGTGAGTGTAGTAAATGGGCCATTCAGCGTGACCAGCTTAGTAGAGTGTCTCCTAGAGGATTTCTGTGGGGACTCTATAATCGAGATGGATCGATAATGGGCAAGGAGGAGACCTGGAACTGTGTGTCTGGGTTTGTACACTCGGTCGTTCAGAGGAAAAAACCATATCTAGAAGAGTAGGAAGAGAATAAGAAAGAGACCTTGGGCGCTATAAAGATCTGACTGAACAGTTCCAGGCCGTGTTCCGCAGATAGAGGACGTGTTTTAAGTGGGCAGCCACTTAGGAGTCTCACACTTAACGCATTCTTATTTAACTTCCTTATTGGTTTTCAAATGATGAGGGACATCAGTTAATATCTTATAATTTGAAGATAATTACGTTTTCAAACATAATCAAAAAAGAGAACAATTGAATAATGTTTACTGTTAAGTAAGTGTAAGAATGCAAGTATTAAAGATATATATTAGAAATCTCTAGTATTTGTTTATTACTTTTACATATCTGTGACTTACTATATATGATGGATAGAAAAATATCGCTTTATTATTTTACTAAGCTACAAATCTGAATGATCTAAGTAACTTTAAATAAATTTTGATTGCAACTACCACTACATGGATTTCTGTTAAACTGATCATTTCCATTAAGCGTTAATTTTTTTGTTATTAAATACTAATGTATTTCTATTATAATTCTACGAGGGGGAGGGGCCGCGGCTTCCAACTACATTGCGGTGGCCTCGCCCATGTTAATATGAATGACAAATAAGTTTCCATTAAAAATCTAAAAAAATCAAACGTCAAACGTATAATAAAAACAAAAGAAACTTATATCGCTTGAATGGAGACGGAATATGTCACAATAATTAAAGTAATTTAATGGGGCTTTTAAAAATATTAATAATCCGATAAAACCTTTTTAGAGACGTGACATTCAATAAAAGGAGTGGTTGCCATCCTAATGTAAACCACTCCTTCTTGATGCTTTAAAATTAAGTTAAAAGTAAATAGGGTGAAAATAAAATATATTAAACAAAAAATTAGCATTTTGAACAGAATGTATGCCACACCTTTAAGGACACCCTGAAGAATTATTTGTAAAAAAAAAAACAGTGAGAGAATCAAAAAAAAGGAGCGTGTTTTATCAAAGCGTACTTTTCTCACGAGTAATTAAATGGTGCAGAATAAATGAGCTAAAATATTTAATTTTTCTAAATTAGGGAAAAAAAGAGGACATATATATATTAAAATAATTAATAGCATAAAATATAAACATCAATAAATTAAATTTTATTAAAAGGCCTATTTAGAAAACTCCGGTGTAAAACACGATACGAATTTTTCTTACTCTGATTAATAATTAATAAAGTAAAAATTGACAAATTATTTTTAAACTTGCAAAATTTTTGTTGGAGTAGAGGTGTCGTGTTGGTTAGCATGGACGGCGCGTAGTAGGCCATTTGAATGAACTTACGTTATAATCCATAAGGCAGCGGCAGTAACCTTGAAAACTCAAATATTATTTGAAATGTTACGTAATAATTTGTCAAACCCCTGAAATCAATTCTTTCCGGTAAAGTGGTACGTTTATAAAAGTGCAGTTAACATTCTATGTCTAATGAATATCATTGATTGCCGTTTTCAATTTAAAAAAAAAAAAAATGCGGTAAAACTGTATTTCCGGTTAACTAATTTGTTTCAAATTTTGGAAATTTAGTAATACATTTAATATACTTCCTTAATCTTCATTTCTATATACACTTGTATGAATAAGACATATGTCGATATATTAAACAAACTAATAACAACTTGTTTTACAAAACAAGTTTATGTAAGGAAATCATCCAAATATCATATATTACTATATCCAAGAGCACAGTTTGTAGGTTAGATTTAAACTATTTCAATTGATGGTGAAGATGAAATTTCATTAGGGAACTGCATTAAATATTTTTCTCCACATAAATAAGTACAGGGATGTGAAAAACTATGTGGTTTGCTTGGGGAAAAGGAAAATGGCCACGGTTCTGAGTACTTATATTTATGGTTGAAGTTGAAGGTGTTGTAATTATTTCTAATTTTGTAGAACCAGAACATGAACAGATAGAAAAGATATAAAGAGCTCTGGAATCGTGAGGATTTTTTTTATTATTTTTAAAATGCATTCTGCAGCTATTGTAGAACACTTGTTTTAACCATAGCACGAATAGCTCTTTTTTAGATGCGTGAAATTCTTGATGCTGCACTTGGGTTGTTTTCCCAAAACATTATAACCATAGGCAGCCGTTGATTGGAATTTTACAAAATAGACAACTTTCAAGGGCCTCAAGATGACGATTAGAGTTAATTTTTTTTTTAAAGATAGCTGATAGAATCGTATATTTTACTGAAACTGTACTTTAAAGCAAAGCTTAACGCTGCAATCTTTTCTTTTTCTCTTTTTTGGAAAAATGCTTCAAACAAAATCCTGGATTTTGGTGTGCATGTAAGTAGTAGCAAATTTAAAAAAAAATCGTTCGACCGTTTTCAGGAATATCGAGAAAAAAAGGAAAAAAAAAAAATTTATTACAGTCGACTTCCGGTTGATGGATTATATCCGAAACCTGGGTGGAAGATGCGGTGGTAATATCTAATCGGAATTCCAAGTTTGAGTTTCCTGCTATATTTCGTTTTTAGAGATATTTGACACCCGCGGCACCACACACACACACCAGTCGCTAAAAGCTTTTTTTTCATATTCAGAGGACTTTAAATCATGTATTTCCAGGAAATATCAATTTCGAAAATGTGTGACACAATAATTCCTATTACGAAAAGTAAGAGCAAGTAAAAATTAGATTTTGATATAATCAATTCTACAATAATTATTTAATAATACTGAGATTTGAGGAACTAGCAAAAACCTCTTCCCTCTGTCAGTGTTCACTCCGGAAAATAAAAAGCAACAATATGAACGCATTATTATCATTATTTGTCTATGGGGAGGGAAACCCTTCGCTATCCAAAGCTTCACTGGGCCCATATAGCTACAACAACAAACCGGATCTAGAACAAAAATCACCGCAGTCCGAATAAATCGGACAATAACCTTAAGCGGAAATAGCCTAAGCTCTTCCAAAGACATCCTATTCCGACCAAAGGTCTTGAACCTAATTTCCTCACAACCCAGGCAATCAGTCATAAGATGGATGGGTGTTTCCTCCTCTGTCTGACAGACTCTACAAAATGAATCCGGCATGAGCCCCATTATGTAGAGATGTATCCTTAAACCACAGTGTTCCAAGCCAGAGATCCAACCAGATGCCTAAGAGCGCTCCGTGAAAAACACAGCAACGTCTCACTAATGGCCTTGTCCGGACCTCCGATGAGCATCTTGGACTGCCGAAAACCAACTGAGCTCATCCATAAGAATGAATGAATGCTGGAAGCTGTCCATGTCTGGAAGCCTGACAGTCATGTGCCAGAAGACACGCCAACAGCAGGCTCGGAACCAATGAAAGGAAGAGAGGCGCCTAATTTGGCAAACCTATCCACCTCCTCATTCCCAAAAATTCCCATGTGATCTGGCACCCAGACTAGAAGCACATCCTTCAGAGAAGAAAACTCTTCCAGTCTTAATATGAACGCAAATCTGAACAATTAATTCAACGAGAAAATAGATTAAGTTCTCTTCATCACACAATTTTCAACTCGTCCCATTTAGGCTGTGAATCCCCCAAGACCCACTTTCGAGTCAAGTCATATAGCATAGATCTAAGTGCAAACGAATTCAAATACACAACATTCCATGCCAGCATAAACATCGATTCTATACCAAATTGTATCACTTTTGACACTTATTAGGCTAGCGTTATGCTCTTTTTGTTACTTCTTAGTTGCTTTCGTCAAAATTCTGCTAATTGTGGTTTACGTATGGTTAACTATTATTTCTGGTAGATAAATAAGTCCAAAACATGAAGTTTGGGATTGGGTTATTGGTAGCTTGCTGGAGTTGGAACCGGAGGTTCCGGGTTCTAAGCAGCGCTGTATTTAGATCTTCTCGCCCTATAGTCTATAGAACTCCTATTCGGTGATGGGCAGTGTTATCTGTAATGAAAAAACACTTGTGGATTCTGATAGGGCACTAAGAGGGCTCCAGATAACTTTCAAAGGGCATTAGATAACCTAGAACATTGGCCCCTCCACTCAGAAGAATGAAAATTAAAATACTAAACATGGTTGAAAAATTCTGAAATGATTGTGGAAAAATAGTAATTGACCCTTTTATTGTTACATAGAGTTTCCGTATTATTTAATAGAAGGAAAATAGCGAATTATTTACACTTTTGAACTAATACATTTCAATAGGAAAGAAAGTGTATTAATACTTATTATTTAATTGAGAAAAGTCCAAAACATATAATGTTTCTAAGAGAACAATAAATCGTACAATAAGAAGGGGTCAAACTTTCACAGGATTAACCAATTTTTTTATGGTTGCCAATCAAAAAGTAAATGACCCAAAAACAAAACAATAACACAATAAAGTATACATATCATATCGAAATTTTAATATTTGCTCTTGAATATTATGTTAATGACTTTTTTAAAAATCAAGGGGGTGGGAGCATATACGATAATAACATAGCCTCAGGCATATTTAATGGTATTCAATGGTTTAATGGGTAATTGAGTGAGGTAATACTTAATGTTAACTAACGGTAAACGCACTTCTGAAGGACGAATGGGTTCAAGAGACATTTGGTAAAAACAATTTTTTAAGAAATCATAAAAGAAAATACCAAATCCGTCCATATTTGATATATATAACCTCGTTAAATGTAGGAATTGAACATGTAATATATACATGAATATATAACAAGTCTGTGAACATATCAGACCCTCTTAAATGTCAACAGCACGGATGTTCCCAGGCGGTCATACACTAAGTTACTTAACTTTGATGATCGGACGAGAACCAGTGTATTCAACATAGTATGGCCGTTATAAGGGGCTCAAGTTGTTTGCGTCAGAGATTGTTCTCACGTACCCCCCCCCCCCGATAACTAATTAAACGAACAACATCAATCACCAGCGTAGCGTAGACCTTTTTGAAGGACTGCCCGAAGTAGAATGGCGTAAGAAAAAATAAATAAATAAAAGAAAATAAACCAAATTATGGATATAATAAAGATGAATATTATAAATTTCTGACATAATTATAGTGTTTCACAAAGCTAACAAGCCGAAAAGCGATCTCTGCAGCTACCACTCAATCAGTCTCTACACTTCCTCTCAAATTATATTTGAATAAACGACTTTTAAGACATTTGACTGAGACAAACACAATTCCACCTCCAACACCAATTCGGATTCAGATCAAAATACTCACCCATTACATCAACTTAAGAAAGGCATAGAATACATTGTACATAACTCTGGCAAAAAAAAAAAATATACAGCAGCCGGAATTGATAACAGTCTGGCATTCTGGACTATTCTATAAACTTAGTAACACAAACACATCTGACTACATTACTCTAGTTTATAGGATCCTTTTTAAACTAAAACTGCCTTTACAAGTTTTACTAGTGATTGAGATTTATCTCATATGTCTGTTCCATAGATCAAAGTTAGATAAACTGTATAATCCCACCAACTCGATTAATAATGTAAGGCAAACCAAATGTATAGTTATCATTGCAGGATTTTATCAAAATTTATTAATTGAAGTTGTGATATTTGCAGTGAGATAAAAATCATGTGAAAGTTTTTGAAAAGTCAAAATGCCCAACATTTTAAAAATAATCGCAGGTTTATGATTTTCTACAAAAGGAAAAGACTCGAGCCATTGTTACTTTCAAACAATGACATATGAAACCGTGATCTCTTATCACTAGGACATTCTCTTCAATCATTTTTCGCCCAAACCCTTGGTAATGACGTGAAACTATAACTAAAAATCTAATTTTTACTAAATATTATTTGAATCGTTTAGAAACATTAAGCTAAATAATTTTTTCCCCGTAATCTATGTACCTCAAAACCAATTTCAGGTTAAATCCCGAATTCTAAAAATCTTGTACGATCGCAGTATTTTTTCAGAGAATGGTAACAGTAAAATTGTGATATGTATATATAAGATCTAAACAATAATCTTGAACTTTTGAAATAATTATTTCAAGAAATTATTTTTTAAAAAAATTCTACAGTCAGTATTATTAAAAATTGTTACAGGGATTCTTAGCATAATAAATAATAAATTGTTATAGAATTCCATTCGGACAATTTTATATTTGAAAGGTGAACAAAGTTAGCGTGACAAAAAGTCTGACAAATCCTTATTTTTACATATAATATGTATTTTATGATATAACACCTTTCACAGTGATGTTGAATTGTAACTATAATCTAAAGTTGTTGCGATAGAAACGATTAGGAAAATTCAAAATATAACTACTTATAGTTTTGTCACAATTTATCATTTTTACTCTTTTTTTTTTTTTTTGTAAACATATTATGTCTTTCTTTTACAAGTTTGTGTTATAAAGAAAATGAATATCTTCTATGATTTTATTTGTCTGAAAAATAATTATAAAAAAAAAAAAAACTTTAAAAAATAATAAAACAAGAGATTACAGGAAAACAAGTAAAATTTAATTAAAGAGAATTGTGGACAATAAAATTAATGATT
>JAAEAF010006254.1:0-10075 GCA_011037195.1 Triatoma infestans | reverse complement strand
AACACTAAAAAATATTATTCACTTTTTTGGTATTTTCCTATTTTCCTGCAGTTTCGACGATTTTCTTCAAACTTATTATATCAACTACACATACAAAAATCTACCACTTTTATTTAAAAAATTTCTCTTGAAAAATTCATTGAAGGCCACTTTCGGGAGAAGGGTTGTGTTAGGATTTCCTCTAAGGTGCTTTTTCAGTTTACTATACAATTCTATCATCTAAATAATATTAATTAGAATGAAATGTGTTGTTGAAATTCTGAGTTTTCAAAAAAATCCGATGACCAGAAGTGCGTTTTCACTGAAGAAAATTAGTAAACCGCAAGTGCGCTTTTACTGAACATTTTATTTCGTTTTCGACAAGCGCTAAAGAATTTCATCAAACTTGCTACACAAACTATAAAATTGGTCAATTAGGTACTATTCCGAAAACTTGAGTAAGAGAAAGTTGTGTGCGTGTTTCACACCAGACTTTTTTTTTCTTTTGTAGGGGAAATTCACATATATCTACACAAATGCAACCTGCAATAATAAACATGTTAAGAATTCACTTACCGACTCTGCTCTACCTGGACTGGAAGTTCCGAAGAAGGATATTAATAGTGGCCATATAAATGTTTAATTAAATAATTATAATTCCAATTATTAAATTCATAACAGTATCATGCAAGATAGCATCGTTGTCATAAATTATATAAAACCTTATTTACGTAGTTGACGATTTTATTGAGGAAACTATTTGGAATGGAAAAGTAAATTCTGAAAAGTCCAGAATTTTCCAGAGTGAAGATTTTTGCTAAACATAATATCACAAGGAATTAGTAATACATCACATTTTCATTAGTATCAAATATTCAATCTCCAACAAGCACTAAGTAATATAGAATTTATGTAGCAAACATTCATGCGACTTGACATAATTTGAATGAATTATAATTATTTTGAATTTATTTAACCGAGTTCATTTCATTCTAAGATTTTTCTACCAATACTATTACGGAGAATCCAGAGACAACATAAACATGGACCACCATAATTCCCCAGCCTACCTTTAATGCTGTAGGTTGGAATATGTAACAATCTCTTGCAGTTACATATCCTTCGCTGTCCTTGCTTCTTTCACTTCATTACACTGGACACAAGACACAGTTTAAAATATTATAATCACAAAATTGTAGAACGCATTACTATTCTGTGCGAAATTTGGAATATCCGTGGACTAACTTTTTTTTAACGCACTAGTTAAAATAATCATTTATTTTGATAATAAACAATACAAAGCACTCCCGTTAGCAAACCGCTCTCGCACTACCTGTAAAAAAGTATAGTAATAATCAATTAATAGTGTAATTCGGGTAAAATTTAGTAACCATCATTGCAGAATTTTCTTCGTAAGAAGAATAATAATTTTGAAATAAAGGAATGAGGATTTACCATGTGCAAAAATATGGTATGAAACAATAACATAACTACGGTTTTACTGCAATTATTATAGTTCTAATGGGCAATTTTTATCTTCTTTTACTCCTAAGTAAGTGGAAGTATTGCGATTGTGTTAAATTGCGTTTTTACCAAAAATACATTTAGAAACATGCACTCTAATCCGAAATGACCTGCTTTTATAGCTTTTCAAATTTCTATGATAACAGATTGTATCATGTAGCCTTGGCTTACCTTCTAGTAAGCTTGCGAGTCGTCCAAGAAACTATATTTTCAAAGCCAGCCGCTAAATATCTTGGGATGACGTTTCAAACTACCTTCAGCTTCGCCGAACATATTAGACGAGCAGCTGACGAGACTGAATTGATGCTAGAAACCGACATGCTAGAAACATGCATATTTGAGTATAACAAAAACAGTAAAATTGAAAAGGCAGGTGGTAGCGGCTACACAGACGCAAATTTTAGAGCTATACATCGACGAAAATAAAATTTTACATCAAAATCCAAAAATATCGTCGAGATGCCTGTGATTCTTCGCTGGATGCCTATTATTCGTTTAGCCTGAGCAAGTAAACAAACCGGAAGCAATTGTGGCTTCCTGTATTTAAATGAATTTCTATTGTAATTACATCCTAAACTTAGAATATAGTTTCAAATTGATTACCATAACTAGTAATTAAGAAGCATGCGCTCTAATCCGGAAAGACATGCGTTCATAGGTTTCCCTACCCCGGGAATCACGTGCCCCAGCCCGCACGTGATCGTCGTCGCCAGTCATTCTAATGCGACGTCCGCTAAACCCAACATATTACAAAATAAGTGTAACTGCACCATTATTAATGCTTTGAAAACAGTTTGTATCATGTAGCCATGGCTTACCTTCCAGTTGCCAGCCGGCGATGAAATTGCATTTACAATGTCAACCGCTAAATATCTAGGAATCGAGTTTCAATCTAAGATAAGCTTCGCCGACCACATTAGGTGAGCAGCTGACGAAGCTGAAATAATGCTAGAAACCAACATGTAGAATGGCTGAACGTTAGAGTATAATAAAAATGATAAAGTGAAAAGGAACGAGGTACCGAAAACACGCCGCTAATTTTAGAGCTTTATAATACCTTTGAGGAAATAGAATTTAACATCAAGATCCAAAAATAACGCCCGGACGCCTGTGATTATCCGCTGACTGCCTCATTTTTTTTTTTAGCCTCAACAGGTGAACAAGCCTGAATTAGTTGCGGCTAAGTGTATTTTAATAGAATCATAAAAACTATAATTCCAGTACTGAAAACTTCATTTCGTCGAGTATGACGTCCTTCCACTTTTCCAAATTTGAATTATTGGGAACATATGTTGTAATTAGTAACATTTCAGCGTGGGAATTTGACCACTCTACAATTTTTTCAATTAAATCTTTATCGAATAATAATGTAAAAGCTTCGAAAAATTGTACAGTATTCCGCCAGATCTACTTTTGTTCCTTCTTGCCATGTAAAATCGTCAAACATAGCATCCACATCTGCCCCTGGCCAAATTGAGTGACTTAGTAATGCTTTGCGACTGTTATATTAACGGTCCTAAAACTATCATGAAATGAGGAATCATCGGCTTCACTAGTAATAATTGAATTTGGCAAGCTTCTCGTGTCTTCATAGTCCATCAAGCAATAGCCACCTATATAAATTGGTGTATTTACGTTACAAGTTCTTTCATCTTTACTCGAATATATTATACGTCTTTTTCTCAACGCGAATTTCTGCGAATTTTCCACATTTGACACCTACAAAGAAAAAATAATTCTAATGACACGTGAAATGAAATAGTAATTACTCTTGAAATCGGTAACTTTTTTACTTTCAACACTTGCCAAAACCGACATTCCGAAGGTGACCAACAATACTGCACCTCATTGAATACAATAGGCTAAAACAAATATTAATTTATGTGAATTAAATCCAATAGAGAAACTCTGGTACAAACCAAAACATGAATGGGCAATAAAGTTGACAAAAGCATTACAAGATTAACATAATATAAACAAAAGTGAATTCAACTATACCTACCTCAAAAATAAAATAAATGAACAGGCTAGGTCAGTAACCTACACAATGGTATACACTTTTACTTTAAAACACTAAAATATTATTCACTTTTTTGGTATTTTCTAATTTTCTTGCAGATTCAACGATTTTCTTCAAACTTAATATATCAAATACACATACAATCATCTACCACTTTTATTTAAAAAATTTCTCTTTTGAGAGAAGGTTGAGGTTACGATTTCCTCTAACGTGCTTTTTCAGTTTACTATACAATTCTATCATCTAAATAATATTAATTACAATGAAATGTGTTGTTGAAATTCTGAGTTTTCAAAAAAATCCGATGACCAGAAGTGCGTTTTCACTGAACAATATTAGTAAACCGCAAGTGCGCTTTTACTGAACATTTTATTTCGTTTTCGACAAACGCCAAGGAATTTCATCAAACTTGGTACACAAACTAAAAAATTGGTCAATTAGGTACAATTCTGAAAACTGGAGTAAGAGAAAGTTGTGTGCGTGTTTCACACCAGACTTTTTTTTCTTTTGTAGGGGAAATTCACATATATCTACACAAATGCAATCTACAATAATAAACATGTTAAGAATTCACTTACCGACTCTGCTCTACCTGGACTGGAAGTTCCGAAGAAGGATATTAATAGTGGCCATATAAATGTTTAATTAAATAATTATAATTCCAATTATTAAATTCGTAACCGTATCATGCAAGATATCATTGTTGTCATCACCTTATTTACGCATTTGACGATTTTCTAAAGGAAACTATTTGGAATGGAAAAGTAAATTCTGAAAAGTCTAAGAATTTTCCAGAGTGAAGATTTTTGCTAAACATAATATCACAAGGAATTAGAAATGCATCACATTTTCATTAGTATCAAATATTCAATCTCTAACAAGCACTAAGTAATAAGAATTTATGTAGCAAACATTCATGCGACTTGACATAATTTGAATGAATTATAATTATTTTGAATTTATTTAACCGAGTTCATTTCATTCTAAGATTTTTCTACCAATACTATTACGGAGAATCCAGAGACAACATAAACATGGACCACCATAATTCCCCAGCCTACCTTTAATGCTGTAGGTTGGAATATGTAACAATCTCTTCCAGTTACATATCCTTCGATGTCCTTGCTTCTTTCACTTCATTACACTGGACACAAGACACAGTTTAAAATATTATAATCACAAAATTGTAGAACGCATTACTATTCTGTGCGAAATTTGGAATATCCGTGGACTAACTTTTTTTTAACGCACTAGTTAAAATAATCATTTATTTTGATAATAAACAATACAAAGCACTCCCGTTAGCAACCGCTCTCGCACTACCTGTAAAAAAGTATAGTAATAATCAATTAATTGTGTAATTCGGGTAAAATTTAGTAACCATCATTGCAGAATTTTCTTCGTAAGAAGAATAATAATTTTGAAATAAAGGAATGAGGATTTACCATGTGCAAAAATATGGTGTGAAACAATAACATAACTACGGTTTTATTGCAATTATTATAGTTCTAATGGGCAATTTTTATCTTCTTTTACTCCTAAGTAAGTGGAAGTATTGCGATTGTGTTAAATTGCGTTTTTACCAAAAATACATTTAGAAACATGCACTCTAATCCGAAATGACCTGCTTTTATAGCTTTTCAAATTTCTATGATAACAGATTGTATCATGTAGCCTTGGCTTACCTTCTAGTAAGCTTGCGAGTTGTCCAAGAAACTATATTTTCAAAGCCAGCCGCTAAATATCTTGGGATGACGTTTCAAACTAAGATGAGCTTCGCCAAACATATTAGACGAGCAGCTTACGAGGCTGAATTGATGCTAGAAACACTGAATGTTTGAGTATAAAGAAAACAATAATGTGAAAAGGCAGGGTGGTAGCCGGAACACAGACGCAACTTTTACAGCTTTATAACACTTCGACGAAAAAAGAATTTTACATCAAAATCCAAAACTATCGTCGAGACGCCTGTGATTCTCCGCTGGATGCCTAATATTTGTCTAGCCTTAGCAGGTAACCAAACGTGAAGTAATTCTGGCATCGTGGATATTAATGAATTTCTATAGTAATTACATCCTAAACTACGAATATAGTATCAAATTGATTACCATAACTAGTAATTAAGAAGCATGCGCTCTATTCCGAAAAGACATGCGTTCATAGGTTTCCCCACCCCGGGAATCACGTGCCCCAGCCCGCACGTGATTGTCGTCGCCAGCCATTCTAATGCGACGTCCGCTAAACCCAACATATTACAAAATAAGTGTAACTGCACCATTATTAATGCTTTGAAAACAGTTTGAATCATGTAGCCATGTCTTACCTTCCAGTTGCCAGCCGGCGATGAAATTGCATTTACAATGTCAACCGCTAAATATCTAGGAATCATGTTTCAAACTAAGATAAGCTTCGCCGACCACATTAGGTGAGCAGCTGACGAAGCTGAAATAATGCTAGAAACCAACATGTAGAATGGCTGAACGTTAGAGTATAATAAAAATGATAAAGTGAAAAGGAACGAGGTACCGAAAACACGCCGCTAATTTTAGAGCATTATAATACCTTTGCGGAAATAGAATTTAACATCAAGATCCAAAAATAACGCCCGGACGCCTGTGATTATCCGCTGACTGCCTCATTTTTTTTTTTTAGCCTCAACAGCTGAACAAGACTGAATTAGTTGCGGTTAAATGTATTTTAATAGAATCCTAAAAACTATAATTCCCGTACTGGAAACTTCATTTCGTCGACTATGACGTCCTTCCACTTTTTCAAATTTGAATTATTGGAAACATATGTTGTAATTAGTAACATTTCAGCGCGGGAATTCCACAATTTTTTCAATTAAACCATTATCGTATAATAATGTAATAGCTTCGAAAAATTGTACAGTATTCCGCCAGATCAACTTTTGATCCTTCTTGCCATCTAAAATCGTCTAATATAGCATCCACATGTGCCCCTGGCCAAAATGAGTGACTTAGTAATGCTTTGCGACTGTTATATTAACGGTCCTAAAACTATCATGAAATGAGGAATCATCGGCTTCACTAGTAATAATTGAATTTGGCAAGCTTCTCGTGTCTTCATAGTCCATCAAGCAATAGCCACCTATATAATTTCGTGTATTTACGTTACAAGTTGTTTCATTTTTACTCGAATATATTATACGTCTTTTTCTCAACGGGAATTTCTGCGAGTTTTTGACATTTGATACCCAAAAAGACAAAAAATAATTCTTATGACACGTGAAATGAAATACTAATTACTCTTGAAATCGATACTTTTTTACTTTCAACACTGGCCGAAACTGACATTCCGAAGCTGACCAACAATACTGCACCGCACTGACTAGAATAGGCTAATACAAATATTAATTTATGTTAATTAACTAGAAATAGAGAAACTTGCTACAAACCAAAAACAGGAAATGGGGCAATAAAGTGGACAAAAGCATTACAAGATTACATAATATAGCAAAGTGAATTCACCTAGACCTACCTCAAAAATAAAATTAAATGGAAACAGGCTAGGTCAGTAACCTAAACCAAATGGTATACACTTTACTTTTAAAACACTAAAATATTATTCACCTTTTGGTTATTTTCCAATTTCTGGCAGATTCAACGATTTTCTTCCAAAATTAAATATATAACTACACAACAATCAATCGACCAGTTTTATTTAAAAAATTTCTCTTGAAAGAAAATTCAGTGAAGGGCTATTGTGAGTAGAAGGTGAGGGTCCGATTTCCTCTAACGTGCTTTTGTTCAGTTCTTACTATACAATTCTTCATCTAAATTAATATTTAATTACAATGAAATGTGTTGTTGAAAATTCTGAGTTTCCAAAAAAAATCCGATACAGAAAGTGCGTTTTCACTGAACAATATTAGTAAACCGCAAGTGCGCTTTTACTGAACGTTTTATTTCGTTTTCGACAAACGCCAAGGAATTTCATCAAACTTGGTACACAAACTAAAAAATTGGTCAATTAGGTACAATTCTGAAAACTGGAGTAAGAGAAAGTTGTGTGCGTGTTTCACACCAGACTTTTTTTTTCATTTGTAGGGGAAATTCACATATATCTACACAAATGCAACCTGCAATAATAACATGTTAAGAATTCACTTACCGACTCTGCTCTACCTGGACTGGAAGTTCATATTAATAGTGGCCATATAAATGTTTAATTAAATAATTATAATTCCAATTATTAAACTCATAACAGTATCATGCGTTGTCATAAATTATATAAAAACTTATTTACGTATTTGACGATTTTATTGGGGAAACTATTTGGAATGGAAAAGTAAATTCTGAAAAGTGTAAGAATTTTCCAGTGTGAAGATTTTTGCTAAATATAATATCACGAGGAATTAGTAATACATCACATTTTCATTACTATCAAATATTCAATCTCTAACAAGCACTAAGTAATATAGAATTCATGTAGCAAACATTCGTGCGACTTGACATAATTTGAATGAATTATAATTATTTTGAATTTATTTAACCGAGTTCATTTCATTCTAAGATTTTTCTACCAATACTATTACGGAGAATCCAGAGACAACATAAACATGGGCCACCATAATTCCCCAGCCTACCTTTATTGCTGAAGGTTGGAATATGTAACAATCTCTTGCAGTTACATATCCTTCGATGTCCTTGCTTCTTTCACTTCATTACACTGGACACATGACACAGTTGAAAATATTATAATCGTAAAATTCTAGAACGCATTACTATTCCGCGCGAAATTTGGAATATCCATGGACTAATCTTTTTTTTAACGCACTAGTTAAAATAATCACTTATTTTGATAGTAAAGAATACAAAGCACTCCCGTTAGCAACCGCACTCGCACTACCTGTAGAAAAGTATAATAATAATCAATTAATAGTGTAATTCGGCTAAAATTAATAAGCATCATTGCAGAAGTATCTGCGTAAGAAGAATAATAATTTTGAAATAAAAGAATCCTCAGGGAATGAGGATTTACCATGTGCAAAAATATGGTATGAAACAATAACATAACTACGGTTTTACTGCAATTATTATAGTTCTAATGGGCAATTTTTATCTTCTTTTACTCCTAAGTAAGTGGAAGTATTGCGATTGTGTTAAATTGCGTTTATACCGAAAATACATTTAGAAACATGCACTCTAATCCGAAATGACCTGCTTTTATAGCTTTTCAAATTTCTATGATAACAGATTGTATCATGTAGCCTTGGCTTACCTTCTAGTAAGCTTGCGAGTCGTCCAAGAAACTATATTTTCAAAGCCAGCCGCTAAATATCTTGGGATGACGTTTCAAACTACCTTCAGCTTCGCCGAACATATTAGACGAGCAGCTGACGAGACTGAATTGATGCTAGAAACCGACATGCTAGAAACATGCATATTTGAGTATAACAAAAACAGTAAAATTGAAAAGGCAGGTGGTAGCGGCTACACAGACGCAAATTTTAGAGCTATACATCGACGAAAATAAAATTTTACATCAAAATCCAAAAATATCGTCGAGATGCCTGTGATTCTTCGCTGGATGCCTATTATTCGTTTAGCCTGAGCAAGTAAACAAACCTGAAGCAATTGTGGCTTCCTGTATTTAAATCAATTTCTATTGTAATTACATCCTAAACTTAGAATATAGTTTCAAATTGATTACCATAACTAGTAATTAAGAAGCATGCGCTCTAATCCGGAAAGACATGCGTTCATAGGTTTCCCTACCCCGGGAATCACGTGCCCCAGCCCGCACGTGATCGTCGTCGCCAGCCATTCTAATGCGACGTCCGCTAAACCCAACATATTACGGATAAGTGTAACTGCAGCATCATTAATGCTATGAAAACAGTTTGTATCATGTAGCCATGGCTTATCTTCCAGTTGCCAGCCGGCGATGAATTGCATTTCCAATGTCAACGCGACTAAGATCTAGGAATCGAGTTTCAATCTAAGATAAGCTCGCCGACCACATTAGGTGAGCAGATGACGAAAGCTTGAAATAATGCTAGAACCAACATGTAGAATGCTGACCGTTTTAGAGTATAATAAAATGATAAAGTGAAAAGGAACGAGGGTACCGAAAACACGCGCTAATTTTAGAGCTCTATAATTACCTTTGCGGAAAATAGAAGGAAACATCAAGATCGAAAAATAAGCCCGGACGCCTGTGATTATCCGCTGGCTGCCTCGTTTCTTTTTTCAGCCTCAACAGGTGAACAAGCCTGGATTAGTTGCGGCTAAGTGTATTTTAATAGATTCCTAAAAACTATCATTCCACTACTGAAAACTTCATTTCGTCGACTATGACGTACTTCCACTTTATCAAATTTGAATTATTGCAAACATATGTTGTAATTAGCAACATTTTTTCGCGGGAATCTGACCACTGTACAATTTCTTCAATTAAATCATTATCGAATAATAATGTAAAAGCTCCGAAAAACTGTACAGAATTCCGACAGATCTACCGTTGATCGTTCTTGCCATGAAAAATCGTGTAGTACAGCATCCACATCTGCGCCTCGCCAAAGTCAGT
>JAAEAF010006253.1:0-10785 GCA_011037195.1 Triatoma infestans | reverse complement strand
TCAAAATACTAAAATTAAATGCCTTCTAATTACTTATGTTCTTAGATTATGAAGATGGATGGCAACCCTGTTTCAGTAGTACATGATATGTGTTGTCCTCTGCCCGCTACTGGTTCAATGTTAATGTCATACTAATATCTATAATAAATTTATCTTAAAATCAAGCGTGTGCATCATTCATTCAATAAATACACAACAAATATTGGCGACGAGGTGAAATTGAACACTAAACAACTCGGGAAGACACCAGGAATATTACGTGAACCTGACCTTCTAACCTATATCAATCACTGTAAAGAAAGAGAAAAAAAAATACGCTCAACTGTAAGTAAATTTTCAATTATTTTGGTTCAGAATGTCAAACGATAATCCAGAAATTGACAATCAAACAGTATAAGCACAAAATCAACAGATACTGAATGCCTTGAATGTACAATCACAAGCATTGGCACAGTTACTTCTAACAGTACAGAACAACCCAAACACAGCTACACAGGCCCAAACTGACTATGTAAATGCATCAATTAAATTTGAAACATTTGATGAAGAGAAGGAGATCTTTCAGTCTTATAAAGAGAGATTGGAAAACTTTTTCGAGTTAAAGAAATTGACAGGAGATACAGCAGAGGTGAAAGCTACCAAAGCGAAGGTATTAATTAACGCATTAGGTGCAAAATATTACCAATTATTGTCTAGCTTGACCTCACCGGAACGGCCGTCTTCAAAAGAATACGAGGAATTGATGAAACTGTTGGGTGTGCACCTTTGTCCAAAGACAAATATTCACACTGAGCGTCATAAATTCCTATCTAGAATCCAGAGAACAAATGAAACAATTTCAGAATACATTGCAGCCCTAAAGAATTTAGCCCGGACATCAAATTGGATATGTCGACACACAGAATGCAACAAAACAGTAACGTCTATTCTACAAGCCCAGTTTATCAGAGGTCTATGTGATATCGAAATTCGAGAACTAATCCTTCAACAAGAAGACTCTATTAGTTCGAGAAAGCGGTCGAGATAGCTCTCGCGATTGAGGCAGCTAAGAAGCAAAACAAAATCTACAATATTTCAACCGTCGACGTAAACAAGTTATCAAAATCTAAACAAGAAAATCAAAAGTCAAAGAATAACGACTTTAAGAGAAAACCTTACAAAAAGAAATCTCTTATCGAGAAGCTTGGTCTTCAAAATTTATGTTTAGCTTGCGGTAAGGATAATCATACTTATAAAGAGTGCAGGTCCAAAGAGCGTTTCAAGTGCCGTATATGCGGGAGGCAAGGTCACGTCGGAAAAGTATGTATCTCGAGTCATCTTGAAAAATCTGTGCACTTCCTCGAAGAAGATGAGAACGATCAGGACGATTTCTCGATCAATAGGGTAAATACCATAAATTTTCCTATACATACTACAATTGCAATAAATTCTAAAGATGATCCATTTCAAGCTTCAGTTCAAATAAACGGTAAACGTATGAATTTCGAAGTAGATTCCGGTAGTAAAGTTTCAATTATGTCCATGTCCGATTTCAATAAATTAAATGTTAATCTAAAGTTAAAATCTACAAATGTCGTATTTAGAACTTATACAAATGATGTGTTTAAACCCGAAGGTGTTGTTAATTGCCAAATTTCATACAATAATGTCAAAACGGATGGTGACTTATGCATTGTCAAACACAATTACGCACCACTACTTGGTAGAGAGTGGATTAGGAAACTAAAAATACATTTTTCTGATATTAAAAATGTAAATAAATTCAATATTGATCCGGCCCAAATAGAGTCTATTAAGTATGACTCTTGTGGTCTTATACCACAAGTTACTTGTAAATTAAATTTAAAAATGGATGCTAGACCTATTTTTATGAAACCAAGGCCCATTCCCTATGCTTTATTAGAAAAATCAAAACTTGAATTAGACTCACTAGTAAAACAAGACATTATCGAAAAAATAGACCACTCCGAATGGGGTACACCCCTTGTTATAGTCCCTAAGCCAGACCAGACAGTCAGGATCTGTGCTGACTATAAAATTACACTAAATCCACAATTACAAGATACACATTACCCTATCCCTAAAATTGAAGACTTATTTAACAAACTCCAGGGGTGAAAATATTTTTGCGTTTTAGATCTTCATAAGGCGTATCTTCATGTCGCTCTGGATGACAAAAGTCAAGAGTATGCCACAATATCAACAATTTGGGGGACATATAAAGTAAAAAGACTCTTCATGGGAATTCAAAATGCTCCTAAGGAATTTCACAAAATAATAGATCAAATTGTTCAAAATTTAGAAGGTACTGTTGCTTATTTTGATGACTTCCTTATCCAGGGAAGCACTCTTCAGGAGTGCTATTCACGATTGATTAGGTGTCTTAACGTGTTAAAAGATCACGGATTACATGTAAATAATCTAAATGGAAATTCTTTTGCACCTCTATTAAATATCTTGGTCATAAAATTAGTGGCGAAGGATTAGAAAAATGTCAAGAGAAAGTCGAGGCGATAAAGTCTGCACCACAGCCCAAAAACATAGACGAGCTTAGGTCATTTTTGGGTTTGGCCCAGTACTATGCAAAATTCATTCCTAAAGCGTCGACAATATTATTCCCATTAAATCAATTATTAAGAAAAGATAGTAAATTTAAATGGACTCAAGAATGTAATAAATCTTTCAACTCTATTAAGTCTGAAATCGCGAGCGAGAGGGTATTGACTCCCTATCAATCTGAGTTACCCTTGACTCTAGCCACGGACGCAAGCCCTTATGGGTTGGCTGCCGTCATATCCCATATTATTGACGGCCAGGAAAGACCTATAGCATTTGTTTCAAGATCACTCACTAAAAGTGAATCTTCATATTCTCAATTAGACCGCGAAGCTACCGCCGTCTACTGGACTTTTAAACGTTTTTATCAATACCTTTATGGCAGGAAATTTACATTTATTATTGATAATAAGCCATTAGAAAGAATTTTCCATCCGAACAAAGCTATGCCCGTAATGTCAGCTCATCGTCTGATTAGGTATGCTGAATTTTTAAGTGGGTTTAATTATGACATTTGTCATAGGCCCTCAAAAGAACATTCTAATGTTGACTATTTCTCCAGAAATCCATTACCTTTGAATAAACATTTAATTAATTTTTTAGAAGATTCATATCAAGTAAATGAAATGACACTTCAAACCATATCCGACACAACATCTATAACATCTGAAATGATAAGACATGAAATAAACCGGAGACTCTGAATTAGCACAACTTAAAAATAAATTACTCAGTGGCGATATTAAAGATCCAGAATACACTATACACTCGGGAATTATTATGCGTGGCTCCAGAGTTTATATTCCTACTAATCTACGTCCAGCTATTTTAAAAGAATTACATTCCTCGCATATAGGGATGGTCAAAATGAAGGGAATTGCTCGTTCTCTGTGTTACTGGCCCGGAATAGATTCCGAAATCGAAAATGCCATTAAAGCTTGTAAAAGCTGTACCGAAATAAAAAGAAATCCTGCCAAAGCCCCTTTACATAATTGGGAAGAACCTGAGGAGACATGGCAAAGAATACATGTCGATTATGCTGGTCCTTTTAAAGATAATTATTTTTTCGTAGTTGTTGACGCTAAAACTAAATGGTTAGAAATTACCATGTCATCTAAATCTCCGAAATCTACAATAAATTCCTTAGAAGAAATATATTCGAGAAATGGATTACCCATGATGTTGGTTTCAGACAATGCTACTATTTACAAATCAGATGAATTTATGGCCTATTGAAAAAATTATGGTATTTCCCAACGTTTCTGTGCACCAAATTATCCTGCTACGAATGGGCTAGCAGAAAGGTCTGTTCAAAACTTGAAACAGAAAAAGCCATGGTTGACGATCCAGGAACCCTAAAACAAAAACTAAATTTATTCCTATTTAAATATAGAACCAGCCCACTGGCAAGTGGTAAACCTCCAGCTGAACTACACCTAAACAGACAACTGCGAACGCGGTTACATCTTATTAAGCCTACCAAACCGTCAGTGTCTTCAAATTCGAATCTCAAAACACGGTCTTTTCAGCCTGGTGATAGAGTACAAGCGAGAAATTATTCAGGTTCACTTTTATGGAAATTCGGTACTGTGGTCGAACGCTTAGGAAAATTACACTATCTTATAGAACTTCATGGTTATGTTATAAAAAGGCACATCAACCAATTGAGACAAACAGAAGTGGAAACACCTTCAAAGAGCGAAATTCCCTTTTACACACGAAGTTTTCATCAAAACAAGACACCGATACCAGAAAACCGTCCAGTGATGACTCAAAAGCGAGCAGCTCCAACTACAGCAAATCAATACCAGTCTGAACCACCTCGAAATGATGTGACTCCTATCGTGATGCAAAAACATGCGTCTAAAAACGAGACATGTCTGATGTGAGTCAACAATCAGAAACGAATTCAGCGGATAGAAGGTCGCCCAATAAACCAGCGGAGATACCGTCTGCAGTGAGACGATCACAGAGGGAGAGGAAGCCTGTAGTCCGATTAGATCTATGAAGTGGAAAAACAAACAAACAAACAAAATGTTACTTGTTGTGTAATTTAAATTAAACATTCAATTAAGTGGCGGAGAATTGTAATATATTTTATATTTTCAAAATACTAAAATTAAATGCCTTCTAGCTTCTAATTACTTATGTTCTTAGATTATGAAGATGGATGGCAACCCCGTTTCAGTAGTACATGATATGTGTTGTCCTCTGCCCGCTACTGGTTCAATGTTAATGTCATACTAATATCTATAATAAATTTATCTTAAAATCAAGCGTGTGCATCATTCATTCAATAAATACACAACAATTTCCAAAACGCATCAGACGTGAGGCACATGCAAACCCTTAGTACTGAATACCTAAAACCAAGAACCACTTATGGAGTCCTCTGTTCAAAAGAAGGCCATTTAAAAGAGGAATACGAATCCATCTTTAACAACTTTAAAAATGTAATTATTAACAATTTCGATACAATAAAACTTAAACGGTACAAAAAGCTGAACCTAGATGTTACTAATCCTGAAGAACAGAAAGAAATAACATCTAACTACCATGTGAGTAAAACTTTTCATCGCGGTATTAATGAAAGTTATAACCATATTCGTAAAAGATATTATTGGCCTTCAATGCTAAGGGACATAACAGATTATATAAACAAATGCCCGACTTGCTTAAAAGTAAAATAGACAGGAGACCAGTTCGAACTGATTACAATCTTACACCGACTCCCGAGAAACCTTTTGAAAAAGTACAGCTCGATACTTTCCAATACGACAAACGCAAATTCCTGACAATAATAGACTGTTTTTCGAGAAAACTTATGGCCTACCCACTTACAAGTCTTAACCAATAGGAAATACAAACCTGCCTCAATGACTACTTCTCCCTGTTCTCTATACCAAAAATAATACAAATGGACAACGGTCGAGAATTCGACAATGGTTTAAGAAACTTCCTAAAACTATACGAAGTCGAACCATATTACATTACCCCCGGTCATCTGATTCGCAAGGTTTATTAGAGAGAGCACACTCTACTCTAATTGAATTACTAAACGCCATCCAAATAGAAAAGAAAAACAACAATCCTGAAGACAATATGAAGCTAGCTATTAGCTTTCAATAACAGCTTAAATTAACCCTCATGGAGATAACTTTCGGTACATCAAAAAACACGTACGTAAATGGACTATCAGAAACCTTAATAACAGAAGAAAGAAACAACGAATAATTAGAACGACTAAAACTACTCCATAAACTGATAAAAAAGAAGGTAGAGGAAGAAAAACAAAAACGTACTGACATACTAAATATTTGACGTGAAAAAGACATTCAAATTCCTAACGAACCCTACATCAGGACAACATTCCACAAAAAGAACAAACCGAAATACTTTAGAGTACTCTATGATCAGACAAAACGGTTAGCGACTAATCCTAAAATGAATCGTCAAAGCACATTTAAATTACATACTACCGCATGAAAAGACCCAGGAAAGAAATAAAAAGCAAAACATCTGTTTCAGCACAATATGCTCCTCTTGACACTGGTCCTGGTCCCAGTGGCACTGTACAGAATGACTGACTTAAGTTCAACATCTGGTATAACCCCTGTCAAAATTCAGGAATCATTTGTAGTCAACCAAACTTATACATATATGCACAACGTTAATACAAAATTTCTACAAATTGAATTAAACAATATAGAAAGATCATTAGACCTCCTTAGCACCAAGACTGAAGACAATCCCTCCATCAATATGATTAAACTACATTTAAAATACACTAAAACAAAATTAAACCACCTACACACTAATAGGCATAGAGCAAACGTGGACTAATAAATGGGCTCGGTATAGCAATATCCTGGCTCACGGGAAATATGGATGCTAACGACAAGGCAAGATACAATGAAATTTTGGAAAAAGTTCAGACTAATGAGTATCATTTAACACGTAACGTCGAACAGCAACTGACTTTAAACAAGAGACTAGTAGAGGAATTTAACAAAGACATTAAAATCATACATGCAAACAACTTAAAACTAACTAACTACTTTAAACTTGTAGCAAACGAATCTAATACAATAGAATTAATCAACATTATTCATTTTTATTTACCACTTTAATGCTAATTTATAATAAAGTAAACGATCTAGATACCAGTTTAGAATTCTGTGAAATAAATATCCTACATTCTAGTATATTAACTTATAAAGAACTAGATAGCATAATAAGAGATTCCAAAGTATCCCTAATCTCTAACGAACCAGAAATCATATGGCACCTCAGTACTCTACATTGCTCGATTCAAGACGAATACATCTCCTACTTTATTCAAGTACCCCTACAATCCTCAACTTACGAAACCTTCTTCCTGTTATCATACCCCGTTTATAAAAACGAAGAAATCATTACCACAAACGAACATCCTTCCTTATTACTTAGATATAGCGAAGTTCTCACAGGCGATCGTGTATCAATAAATAACGATTACTATTGTAAAAATACATCTTTAGTTGAAAACAAATGTATTGAACAACTATTAGAAGATAAATTATTAAAGAATTGTAAATCTCTAGTAATAAAAAACGTAGAACCTTTTGTAAAATATATCCCAATTATAAACCAATACTTAATTTACAATATAAGTAAAATTATTATAATTGTCAGCAATAAGAAAATTATTCTATATCCGAAACTTACTACTTTATTATCACTTAACAGCTCAGAAAAGTTATTCAATTTTACTCAACCATATGTTTACTGGGAGAGTAATATTTTAATTCCATCAGAAATACCTAAACTAAATGCCATACCAATTTCACATTTCAGCAAATACACGAGGCCAACATTAATATCAAACCCTTAGAAGAAATAGAGGAACTCCCCCTTGATGAACATAATTTGATATATTTTATAATATTACTAATTACAATAATTTTCTCTGTGTATTTAATATGCCAATCCAAATACTGCCAATTAAAAAGACGCAGGAACCTGGATTCACCGAAAACAGAACCAGCCCAGGAGTCTACCCCCGCTGGAAGACCACAGGCTTACCCAAGACTACATATTTAAGGGCCCTAAACGCCCTAAACTAAAGGAGGGAGGAGTTACGACTGCAGTTCCCACGAGCATTTGATACTTTGCTGACACAACATATTAATTGCATAAATACTCCCAACTTTCATTATTGTTGTCTCTTCAATGCTTTCTGAGCTGTCATACTGTGTATCTGTGTTTTTAATAAAATTAAATTTTTTAAAAAGTGATTTGTGTTTTCAAATACCACAACTATAGATAAATTAGATGCAGGTCGGTGGTCTGTCACTTCAGACTTACTTTCACTTTTATGAATAGGGACAACAAAACATGATTTCCAAACTTGTGAAATGGGAATACACCACAAATCAGACTAAATAGGTCAGTAAGAGGAATATTTAGTGTTAGGCTACAGTTTTTTAAGATAGAAGGAGGAATCCCATCGGGGCCAGAGCTCTTGTTAATGAGAATACTATATAACTTACCAAGGTCAGGGACTAACTTGAAAACAACTTATACTAATGGAATTAAAATAACATTCTGAATCCGGTACATAAGAATTTGAACTCTTATTACAAGAAAAAAAACAGAAGAAAAAATGAGACTTGAAAAATTCTGCTATAATTGCACCATCCTTGGAGGGTAATCTTTATAAGACATCTAGCTAGGTGAACCAGGAGACCTTTTAAGATTATTGGTATAGCTCCAGAATACTATAACATCATTAGTTAAATTAATCTCAACATTCTGAATAAATGCCTTGTAGCAATTCACAGCTATTTTACATTTAGATCTCAAAAGCGAGAAAGCATTATAGTCAACATGTAAGCCGATTATTTGTAGTGAATATGAGCAACTTTTTTCTTAGTGATAAGACTTGAGCTCGTTTATAAACCAACGAGAATATTTACCTTTTTTGAAGCATCTGGCTGGAACATATTCTCGTATTGCACCATATAGCACTTCAAAGCTTTGGTATAGTTGTGTTTGTTCACATAAGAATAAGTTAAGAAGGATCAATCAGTGTTAGCAAAAATTGCATTCTTTGTACCATATTCCCAATTATTGAGATCATAATGCAAGCAATGATAATCGACATAATTGTTAGTAACTAGTTCAAATGAAATCAGTATATAGACGGATGGTGTACATCCACAGGCACTAAGAAGTCATCAAACCTTTCTTTATTAGAATCAGGTAAATTAATGTGTACAAGATCTAAAATTCTGTCTTTACAATTTAAAACATTCTTTATTTGGGTTAGATTCTGTGAATGAAAATGCTTCAATTACCACTCTAGCAGAAGAGTGGGCATACATCCTTAAGACACTTCAATCAAATTAGGTAAATTATAATCATCAACAAACACGAAACAGGCATTTTTATTGCTAAGAACAATGAATTCAATCTTCACTGTGAGGCATAGGATTCATATGGAGAATAGGGAGGAATATAAACATTGCCAATTTATTAACTTGCGGTTATGTAAACGCATCAGAATAAACACTTGTTCAATATTATTATTCTTGCATGGTAACAGCTAGGAAGATTACTTATTATTGTCATGATACTAGCAATAGAACACCACCTCCGCGAGATTCTTGAGATGTAATTGAAGATCTATCCGTACGAAAGACATGGTAACTATATAGACCAAGTTCGTTATCTGTAATGTCCTGTGTTAGCCAGATTTCACTTAAACAGACGAAGTCAAAATAAAGGCATGAAGAATTGGGGATATTTTTACCAAATAAAGACTTTATCCTGTTTAATAAATAATTTACAAGTATTAGTGTTGAAATGTGCCAATCAATAGTTTCAGCTAAATTAAATTTTGTAAGTAACTTACTACTAGAAGTTACTGGATATGCTCAATTAATGGGGATTTATAAGTGACCCATTTTGTTTTTTTTAATCAGTTATACAATTTTTTTTTTTAAAAAACATTTACAATTTACAGTATTATTTATTAATCCCAAACGTTAAAAGAAAACTAAGAAAAATAGTTTTAAATATGTTCATTATGCTGAAATATGATAAATAGTCACCATAATTTTTGTTTACAAATATCAGATAATTAAAGAAAATAGACAAATAAATCCTCCAATAGTAATCGGCTTTTTTTAAATTAAATTATATCCAAAACCCATAGTAGTGGGGAAGATAATTTCTCAGTTATTCAACAAGTGTTAGTGTTACTTTACATTTTACTGATGAAGTGTATTTTTGAATGATTCTTTTTGTCAATAAGTTAAATTCAAAATTCATAAATATAGGATAAATTATGTGAAACTTAAACAGTGATCAAAGTGAATAATAGTTACGTTTGGGTGTTGTTAATAAAACAAGCAAAATGTTGGCTGGGGCCGGGCCCAACCAACGTTCTTTTTTAAATAGTGATCATTCTTTAATCCGACAAAATGAAACAGCGATGAAGAAAAAAAACTTAAAAGATTGCACAATTTTTATTTTTATTAATTTAAAAAAGAAATTATAATTGTTAACTAATACATTTTACCTTGATTCTTGAAACTTGAAGGTTAGATTTTAGAATTTACTGCATCTTTGAAGAAATTGGTAATAATCACAACAAACAAACATTTTAATGTAGTGTTCATTGTGAAGTAATCATCGTGATGTTTGTTATACCTGTAATTAGAAATGAAGAATTACGTATTCAGAAGTCCGTATTCAGCTAAGGAAGTTTGCTCAATAAAATTGTTACGAGACAGATATGCCTATTATATTAATTTTTTTTATTTTGTAATAGACTTTTCTAAGTAAATAATGTGAACGTTTTAGTGTTTAAAAAACAAAAAATTACATCGTGAAATAAGGGATTTCATAATCGAAGTTCACTAAGAAATTCTTTTAAGAGCTAATTCGTGATTTATGCATATATTTAAGATAATATAAATTACATGTTGTCATTCTACAAAAAAAAATAAAATAAAATAAAATTAAAGGGAAAAAGAAGAAAATCTAGTTGTGTTTGATGAAATAACAAGGATATCATAAAAAACTGGATTATCTTCATTGGAAGCAGGCATCGATATTTGGACGAATGGCAGGTATCTTATTTTTAATCATAAATTCTTCAATAATGTTTTAATTAGTACATTTGCATAGAAATACTTTTATATAGGTTATACTTCACAAATGACTCCATACTTAACTACTGTC
>JAAEAF010006252.1:0-37193 GCA_011037195.1 Triatoma infestans | reverse complement strand
GCCCAATGACAGAGTTTGGCCCAATGACAGAGTTAGGCCCAATGACAGAGTTAGGCCCAATGACAGAGTTTAGCCCAATGTTTCAGGTATTTCCAGAAATTCCCTGAAAACAATTTTTCCGAAGAAATATTCCAAATAAAAAGAGACATGAGCAGTTAGCATTCCAATGGAAATCGATGGACTTTTCGAGAAAATTTCGAAAAATCAGGAACCTTTTCGTTAAAGTCGCACTTCGGTTATTCGATTTTCTTCGAATTTGGGATTCTATTTGATGGAAAACTTAATATTATATAGACAGAAGTAAAACGACCTCAATCTAAGTATATTTTAAAGAGAGACGATTCTTCTAAGTGTGACGATTATCGAAAGGCCCTATCGATCGTGCAATGGGATACTGTTCTGTTGAGTAAAGAAGTTAATACTCTATCTAACAATTTTATTATTACTTTGTTCCAGTCTCTGGTAGCTGCAGATATTTTATGTTCTGTCTCTACTAAAAGTGTTTCTAACACATATAAGAATCAGTGGTTTTCTGAAGAGTGTTATCTTGCGAAAAGGGAAGTTAAAAATCTTCTTAAGTTTTGTAAAAAGAATAACTTAGCCGTGAATCACTTTCGTTATTTTTGGAGGCTAATAATGTTATAAAAATTTAATCCGGACGGTTAAATCTAACTATGTTTTAAAAATCAAATCTTCCTTTAGAGATACGCGTAGTTCTAAAGAATTTTGGCAAACAATACAAAAATTCAGAGGGAAAAAATGTATTTGAATGAGATTTCTATTTCCGATTGGTCGGATTTCTATAATTCTATTTACCCCCGTAGAACTTTAAGTGATGATAATTATTTTGGTACGTTTGACCCTCAAATGGATTCGGAATTCTCTAGAGATGAACTTGTACGAGTTTTAGCCACCATTAAAGTTAATAAAGCCCCTGGTCCAGACAGTGTTCCAAATGAGGCCTTCAAATTTCTCCCGGATAATTTGATTAATTATTTACTTAATATTTTATATAAGGTATAATCCGCCGAAGAAATACCTGCCTCGTGGAGTATGTTGAGAATGAAAATGGTTTATAAAAAAGGAAATCCCAGAGGCCCTTTTAATTATCGCGGAATAGCTTTAGTGAACTCATTAACTAAAATTTTTACACAAGTTTTTTATAACAGAGCGAGCGATTGGGCTGAGGAGAATAAAATCATACCTGAGGAGCAGATGGGGTTCCGGAAGGGAAGGAGATGCAGTGATGCTGTGTTTGTGATATCTTCTGCGATAAATATCCATCTTAGACAAAAGGATAGGGGGCTTTATGTGATATTGGTAGATTTCCGCCGTGCCTTTGATGGTGTTTCGCATCTAATGTGGGCTAAATTATTTAAATTGGGCATGAGTCCTAAGGTTAGCAGGACTATTAAAAAATTGTATAATTCTGCAAGGATGTATGTTGATAATAACACAGATCAATTTGAGATAATAGATGTCACGTCTGGAGTTCTCCAGGGTGAAATTCTGAGCCCTATATTATTCAGTCTGTACCTTTGTAATATTGTAGAGTATTTTACTAGTAGAGGAGCACAGGGAGTTTATCTTAACAACTCCGGACCTGTTATTATTACTGTATGCCGACGATTTGGCAATTATTGGCTTCTCGTGGCACGATGTACAGAGGAAACTTAAGATTCTTGAAGATTATTGTAAAGAGAACCACTTAAACGTTAACCATAAGAAAACTGTTATAGTCCCTTTTACAAGAGAAGGTAGATTAAAAAATTTAAAGAAATTCTTTCTCAATAACTTAGAGATTGAAGTACAAAGAAATTTTACATATTTAGGTGTGCCGCTTTACTCTTCAGCTAAATTTGCTAAATCTGCTTCAGATTTT
Source organism: Triatoma infestans (assembly GCA_011037195.1). NCBI lineage: Eukaryota > Metazoa > Arthropoda > Insecta > Hemiptera > Reduviidae > Triatoma > Triatoma infestans. The sequence goes on along the minus strand of JAAEAF010006252.1, from coordinate 35,311 downwards.
TTAACTAAAAGTTCTTTAGCTATTCCAGGAGTGTTAGTTATTCTCAAGTCAGTAAAAAGCGATAGCTGACAATCAAGCGTCCAATTGTTTAATAGTCTTGTGGTCAATGTGCTTTAATATAGTGCAGAAATTTGGTCCCCTCCATATGCTGAAATAGTTAAAAGGGCGCAGGTCCGCTTTATTAAGCTTCTTTTGAATCTACCGCGTTCCACTCCTGATTTCTATGTCCGCCTGGAATCTGGTAGGATTCATCTAAAATTTAATGTGTTCAAACGGCTGCTGGGCTGGTGGAGGAAACTACTTGCTATGAGTAATGACCGCCTCCCCAGAATGTGCTATGATAGACTTTTGCAGCTAAGCGATAGCAAAAAGATGTCCTTTAATTGGGTTACTGAGTTTAGTTCTTATTTATTCGAGATTGGGGCACACGATGTCTGGTTGGTGCAAGACTTAAAACTGCTCTGTGATAATTACTCTTCCCTAATTGAAGCGTGTAGAAATAATCTATTATGTAAAGATATCTCTAAGGCAGAGACCTTTAATTACAATAAGTATTTTAGAAATATAAGTACCCTAGGATTGGGAGAAGAGTATTTAATATTTAATATACATATAAATAAACTTGGAATATTCTGTCAGTTGCGGTTAATGGGAAAGAAAGTTAATAGGCTTTTTTATAATGGGACAGCTTATACTTTCTCTACAGAGATTTGCTCATTATGTAATTCGGGTAGTTTGGATAGCTTGGAACATTTTGTTTTAGAATGTAATTTATTTAATAATCTTCGGAAGCTCTATATTTAGGAATATGTTAGTAACGTCTTAGATATGAATTTAATATTTTGTAACTTGCTGATACCAGAGTCAGTCTCTAAAATCAATAAAATTTTCTATTATATTTCTAAGGCACTCAAGTTAAGAAATGTTTTGTTAAATCTTCCCTAGAGGCATACCTCTGTTTATTTATATTTTTAATACATGCTGAAAGTGTGACAGCTTGTTAATTTTATTTCATTACTTTTGGTTTTTATTTTCCATTCTTAGTTTTTTTGTTTTTTTTTCTTTTTTGAATTTGGTTAAACTTGATATTTTGTAAAATTTTCTTCTTGTTTTTTGCAGTCTGATGTTATTTTGTTATGTATATGTTTTATAATGTACTCAACTCTTGCTAAAAAATTATATTTTATGAGCAATAAAAAAAAAAAATATTATATAGATAGTGGAATCTTAAATCGAATTGATGTGACAGTTTGGAGGAAGTGTATGGTTTTCAGCGTCTCCATAACTACCGCAAGTCCATTTTCCTGGAAAAAACAAAACATATTCCAATTTAAAGAAACAAGTTTATTTGTTTCTAGTTAGTGTGCGAAGTTTAAAGAAGTTTCAATTAAAGCTGCATTTCAGATTCAAGATTTTGAAAGAAACCTTCGTATCAGATCCCATGGTGGGGGGTGGGGGGTACTAAACGGAATATCAAGTTGGAGATTTGCAATTTTTTGTTTTTGAAATATTTTGTTCCAAACAAATCTCCGCAACTGAACAAATAAACACTTCTTTTTTTTGGTATCCAGGTAACCTCCAGAACACGTACCTCCAGTGAAACACCGAAAATTTGTCACGGTCGCAGTACTTCCACTTACCAGGACTGAGTAAAAGTAAAAATTATCTGGCGACCAAGTTTGCAACAAAGTTTGAATTGTTCCATCCTTCCAAAAAACTCACCTACAAACAGCTTAAAAAAATATATATATTACGTATAGCCAATTACGGATTACGGATTTTGATTCAAAACTTCGAGTCAAATTTCGTGCTGAATGGAATTTAAGATTGTCGTTACTTTTTTATTTGGTTATTTCGTTCATACACACACACACACACACACACACACACAAACACACATACAAATCGCTAAAACATTTTGTTCTCATAGTCTGGTAACCTCAAAACATGTATTTCGGTGAAACCTCAATTTCAAAAAATTGACACGATCGCAGCTCCGCGTGAAATTGTAAAAGAAAGTAAAAATGTTAGAAAATTTGTAATCTCCGAAACGCCATTTGAGAGAGCTTTTCTGGAAATAATTTTAAATCACATTTTTCAAGTAATAATATAATTATGCTTGTTAATTAATAAAAACTAAAGTAAACATGTGATAATTTCAGTATGAGTTACAGATATGTTTATTAGTTGATTATGTTTGTTAATTTAATAGCTTCACATAACTTAGTATGTCTGGCCGTGTTATGTCTATATACTACAATAGGTAAGTGTTCAAGAAACTGTAGTATTAATAGTTATTTGGCTATATTTCATTACTAACTTGTCCTGTTTGTACAATACAGTCTGGTTCCGTTTGATTTCAATCCCGGACATATCACTACCATGGATATCAGATGAAGATAATGCCAGTACACGAAGAGAAGACATGACAACACAACCTGCTATTGATTATCAGAGCGACAAAGACGAAGATAAAGATCGCCTATTGGGTGAAATGTTGAAAGTAGCCGGCGTACCATTTGTCGGATCTAACGAACTGTCCTGGTTTCTAGCCAATCATCAGCCAATATATTATGGACGTAACATGACATATCTATTGTTAAACAAAAGCACTAATACTTATGAACCGATCAATTATGTGTTCTGATATTGAGATTTGTAAGTACAACAAACAAATAAATATTTATTCCTTCTTACTTTCACTTACTACTGTAAAAAATTTAAATTAACGGTCAAAATCTGCTAAGCAGAAGCGCAACTTAACTTAATGGTTTCTTCTTAGATTTTAACGATTTTCTCGACAACTGTTTCACCGATTTTTCTTTAAATTCAAGTCCATCCACGCATTTGTACCGGCAGCCCTTCAATTTCATTTCAAACATTTTTCCGAGTGCTTCTAGTAGTGGGATCTCTCAAAAGTTTAAATAATTCTAAAGTGTCATTTCCAGTTTCTGTGGGATATAGAGGCGCTGCCTGGTGGCCTGGAATGGGATTCCGTTTGTAGGTCAATGTAAAAATCAACAAGTACTATAAAGTACGGTGACTCAACTTCCATATCTGTGTGTAATGTTAACCGTTTGTAAAATGCAAAAGTTGGCCAATTAGAATTGCGAAAATTCAGTAAGAGAAGACTGTATTTTGTGTTTGCTACAGTTAGGGAAGATTCTGATGTAGTGGTGTTCATTGAGATGTTGGTGAAGCGAACACAGATTGTCACAGACATCAATTTGAAGATCGTTTCGCCATTGTTGAGACTAACATTTTAAAACTGGAATAGCTTTTCAAAAATTCACTTGTAATCAAATATATTCAATTAAATATTTCTGAACTGGGATTGTATTGGAAGTCTTAATTTACTTAGTAAAACTTTGAGTAGTCTCATTCATGTTCTCTGACTAGTTGTCATTTCCTTAACTACAGTGTCTACAGTGGTCTCTAGAAATTAGCTGAAGTTAAATCTCAGAGGTATTGCAAGATGGGAGACAAATCGTTTTTGTTCCTACCAACGGTTCTGAACCTATCTCCTAACAAGCAAGCAATCTATTATCGGATGTACGAATATTTCCTGGTTCATAAACTTGACGGAAATAGTTTGGATTTGTTCCATTAAGTAGATATGTCCCAGTAAACCAAAAGCCCAGCAAGTGATCCAATGCTGCCTATTAATAATGGGTGCCCATGGCGCAGGACCCCCATCAAAAAAAAAAAACCGCTCTTAATAAGCCTCTTCAACAATCTACCGGTCTGAGTACAATATCTTAAATAATCACCAATTCAGAGATATTTTCAGTGATAGCCTGCTTCTTTTGATGGTCATCGACCGGTTTCGGGCGTTCGTCTATCATCAGGATGTTTTTGTCAAAAAAGATAAGAGCACAGATAAAATTCATTTAATACACTCAGTTAATAACTTCATAGAAGAGCTGATACCGGTGTCGAGCTTAGGATTTTTAAAAAAATATACTAAGTAAAGGCGCAACCACAGTTGTCTGCATGACATCTCCAGAAAGGACAATTCTTCTTGCCTTGAAAGCCTAACCTAATAATCTAATTCTGCTGTTTAAAGTGCGACAATATATTTATTTATTTATTTATTATTTATTTGTGTTCGGAGCCTGAATACAAATAGAGTCAGGCTACATTTTATCATCATTACTACTTACATATTTACAAATATTAAAAAAGTAAAAGCAAAATGAAAGAAACTGAGAAAAATAAAAGAATATCTGCTTACAAAAAACATAGAATAAATAAGTAAATAGATAGCAGCATAAAGTGAAAATAAGCTTCCTCAGTAAAATTAAATTAGATAATCACAAACTACAGAAATAAAGTAAAAACATTTAGAAAAGCAAAATGAAAGAAACAAAAACAAAAAAATGAAATAATATCTGCTTGTAGGAATCATTTAATCTTTTCCATTACTGGCGAATATCTACATATTGAATTTATTTATGCAAACAAGCAAAAATTAGTTGGCTGGGGCCAAAGAAAAAACTTTATTTTAACAAGTTTCTCCCTTGGCCCGAGCCAACTAATTTTTTACTTGTTTGATTAACAACGGCCAAACATAACTATTGTTTATATTTCACAATTTTGAAGTAGTAATTGGTTCAGGTAGTGACAGTCTAGCAAGGCAAAATTATCATTGAAATCACTAAAAAATTGTATTTAATCATTTATGCAGAACGATCACGCGACAATATACTGTTTATTATATTACCAAGACTTCCATATTGGGAAGTAAAGAAAATTAAAAAATAAAAAATAAACGCAGTGGAGATAGATGCGGCGAAGCAATACAATTACCTAAGAAGTTAAGATATAGTTAGGCATTGTTTATGTGGACTATTGGTAGTTATTGGCTGCACTGCCGGCTGTGTGTACAGCTGTGCATTGTGCAGGTTATAATATTCAGACTGTATTGTACTGTCCAGGAGGTAGATATTTAAAAGGCAGTGTCTCCTCTCTTTACATGACCATAAACTTATACAATCATCTTTCATCATACTAGTATTTTATTACTTCTTTGTCTACTTAATATTATATATACACGCGCACACATGAGAACATTTTTAATTTATGCTATTGCTGTAACACTCAGTATTAGGGAATGCATGTTTCGAAGCCTGTTGAATAAGGACAAAAATTTTTGCGAATGGTTAACTTTGTATGTAATGTGTGTGAGTGTTTTTGTGCACAAAATATCATAGGAAACTGGAACTTTGTATTCCATTTGGTACCACCACTGAGTACTTTTTACTTTCTCTTATTTGCTGTAAGAGGAAATATTGCAATCATATGAATTTTCCGATATCGAGTTTTCACCGCAACTACACGTTTTGAGGTCCCCTGAGTCAGATAAAGCCATTTTAGAATTGTTGATCGCAGTAAGTTCAAACTGGATATTATGGTTAAGTTCCTGGCAATAAGATTTTGGACAAAATCGTTCAACCGGAAGTACTATTTTACTGAATGGATTTTCCATTTTTTTTGAGATTTTCTTAAAAAACGGCTCCAACAATTATCTTTAAACTTTTAATATTACACATACAAACAGCTACAACTTTTATTTTAAACATTTCTCTGGGTAAATTCATTTCAGGGGGGGAGTTGGTTTTGCTTTCTTCTATAGTGCTATTTTATTTTACGATTTTATTATTCATATAGTATTAATCAGAAATAAATGTTGCCGAAATTCTGAGTTTGAAGAAAATCGGTTGACCGGAGTGCTGCGACTTTAGTAAACAGTTTTTTTTTTCAGTTTTCAGCGATTCCCCTCCTCAAAATATCGATGGATTTCGTTGAAGTTGGTATATTAACTATACATACATAGTTCTGTCACTTTTGTTTGAAACTTTTGTCCGAGAAAATTGATTTTGAGATGATGTGGAAAGTCGCGCTCCCTGAAAACATTGTACATTACTAAACATTTAGGGAAAAATATAAGTTTGAAGAAAGTTTGTCCAATATAACTATGTAGTCCTGCAGTCAGAACTATGTAACTTGCAGTCAGAACTACGTAGTCCTGCAGTCAGAACTATGTAACTTGCAGTCAGAACTACGTAGTCCTCCAGTCAGAACTATGTAACTTGCAGTCAGAACTACGTAGTCCTGCAGTCAGAAGTATGTAACTTGCAGTCAGAACTACGTAGTCCTCCAGTCAGAACTATGTAACTTGCAGTCAGAACTATGTAGTCCTGCAGTCAGAAGTATGCAACTTGCAGTCAGAACTACGTAGTTCTCCAGTCAGAACTATGTAACTTGCAGTCAGAACTACGTAGTCCTCTAGTCGGAACTATGTAGTCCTGCAGACGCCTGTGCTTCACATCACATTTTTTTTTCTTTTTCGCGATTTCCTCAAAACGATTCTCCAACGATTTTACTAATTTTCCTACGGCATCACTAACTATACATATTTAGGCTTTCCACTTTTATTTAGGAAAAAGATTTTTAGGAACGTCATCCTTTCTTCAACATTCACTGCAATGTCCAATTCTACCAACTAGAATTCCAAGTTTGAAGAACATCCTTAACCGGAACGGCGGCGATTTTACAGAATAGACTTATAAGTTTTTCTTCGGATTTATCACAGTAAACGACTCCAACAATTGTCTTTAAATTTCAAATGCTAACTTCCTGTCGGATTCGATGGAGATATCAAAAGCAATATCAAGTTAGCACTTTCTGCGATTTTATGTTTTTGAGCTATGTTTTTCAAAGATATAAATAGACTATTTTCTAAAAACCCTTTTTCGTACTTAAAGACCCTCAAAACTGGTATTTCCGGTGAAAACTCGATATCGAAAACTTGTTACGCTCGCAATACTTCCTCTAAGAGCAAGGAGATAAAAAAAATTAAAGAGGGAGAGAGCTGAGTAAAAAAATAAAATTTAATGTGAAATACCTCACAAGACTTACTCATTTCTCACACATGTTATAGAGAAATTTACTTAAAAATTCTGAAATGTTTACAACTGCGCTTTCTCAACTGGAAATTTCACTTAAAAGAAAAGCCCAAGGTCCAGAAATCCTTTTAATCAATCGAAAAAATTAATCCACTATGGTCCACTTCCGGTTAACGGATTTTGATCGGAACCTTAGTGTCGAAACCAATGGAATATCAAATTTTGACCGGTGATTTTTCATTATTTTTAAGATATTCTAAGCATACAATCGACATAAAACGAATTGCTGAAAATGGTGATTTACTTAAAATTAAAAAACAATTGTTTGATATCGTTTGTTTAAAGTTTCTTTTTGATGCTGATAATTAAAGTCTAATTTGGCTCAAACAAGGCCGATTCTTTCAGTATAATGTGAATAATATTACATCGTTTATTAAACAACCTTTTACAGAGAAAGAGTGAGAGAGAGAGAGAGAGAGATACTCAGAAAAAAATAAAAAAATTATTCATACTAAGTAGATAGGTGTATAATTTACTAGGATTATTCAATGCTGTAGCCTTTAGAGCGCATGCGTAAATTATTTAGAAAGTTTAATTCAATGTCGTGAGATTTCTTATCTGGTTTTTATTCTTGTACTAACACCCTGTGCTGTATGTTAGAGAGAGAGGTGTGTGTAAGAGAGAGCGTGTGACCACCATAGGCCGTAAGTCTAAAATGAATAACTATCTTAAATGTATATATTGTATAATGCACAATGGCGACATCTAACCTGGTAATGCGAGTTATTAAGTTATATCCAGTTGACTAATAGAAACAAAACAGTTCTGTTAATGTGTCTAATCAAAATTCTGTACACGAAAAATAAAAGAAGAACTCTGACGTCCCCTGGTGGTGTTAAAGACGACTAGAGTGGGGACACGTATATGTTTTGAATGATGAACAAAGAGGTTAGTTTTATACCAGGACTTTTGCAAACAAAGTGTTAAAAAAATTAATAAATACATCTGGTGCGCAACATTCACACCACGTTTCCTCTCAAACTGAAATTTTCATTAATTTTGTCACGTTTAATTACTATCATTAATGTAAATTTAGCTGGAGCGCAAACACCCACCTTTAATTGTTTGCTCATTAGGTATAGGCAAACTGAATGTGATTACATTCAAACCAACAGACCCCAGTAAAACTTGAAATGACGGTTTAGAGTTAAACCTAGGACCACAGATCCCTCCCAAAACCTAGCACCACAGATCCCTCCCAAAACCTAGCACCACAGACCCCTCCCAAAACTTCCAAAATAAATTTTTCTAGGGGAAAAAAGTGTCAAAAAAATTGATGGGACCAAATTTGTATGTTAGTATGCGAAAGAAAACATTATTTTAGTGTTGTCGCACATCCGGTTGATGGGTTTCTCGTGATCGGAAGCTCGTGTAGGACACCTCATAGTAGTGTACATAAGAGGAATTCCAATTATGAGCTCGCCAATTTTTCCAACTTCGAGTGAACTATAATCCGGCACTACAGCCATCAAAGACTCATTGTGCCATCCCCGACAATATTTTCTAGTAGGTGAACCCTCCCCTCCAAAGGAGTTTAAGGGCTTTCACCACTAGATCATTTTGCGTTACTATCTCTTCAGGTCGCAATGTACTATCTCATCAGGATCGCAATTTGGTTGTTGCTACGCAATCAAAGAGCATGGGGGGCCGTTTCCTCTTTCTCCTGACACAGTCTGCACAAAGGTTATAAGCACAAGTATGCTGATTAGGTCCAGCTTGTACAGATGCTTTCTGAAGCCTTACCTGTAAATAGCCCCATCACCAGAGAAATCCAGGATTAGGATTACTTTGGTCCTCCCTTTACACAGTTTTGGCATCATCCTGTACTGTGCGTAGCCCCTGGGCTCCTACCTCAGAGTGCCTCATGCTTACTTCGAAGCCAATCTCCAATAGCTGCACTGACTGCTCCACTGGTTATCCCCAGGACAGGCTCTGGACAATTGAACGGAGTATTTGCCCCGTTCCTGGCCAGTTAATCAGCTGACTCATTACCTTCAATCCCTGCATGTCCAGGCACCCATTTCAGCTGTACCTTATTGTGCGTGGAGAGTCTCACCAATCCTTGACTAGGGAAGAGGTGGTGCTGTAAGCCTCTAGGGCTGACTGTCCTGACTGCCCATGCAAATGTGTAAAACTGGGGAAAAATACAGTAAAGTAGCACTTCCGGTTAATAAATTTTGCCCGAAACCTTAGTGTCAGATGCCAGGAAGTAGTATCTAAACGGAATACCAAGTTTGAGCTTCCTGCAATTTTTCGTTTTTGAGTTATTTTGATACACACACAGACCATTCGCTAGAAACCCTTCTTTCATATTTAGTGTGAATGATAAAAATGTTAATTATGGCTAATCAAAGAAACATAACTGAATCTTTCTCATTAAGCTCGTAAAAAATAAATGATTTTTTAATTATTTCTTTTACATCCATTGATTATCTCTAATTCATTTAATGTTAGATTTTATTTTTTTTGCGCTCATTAACAAGACAAAATAAAAGACAAAAGAGGCAACTGTCTAGTCACGAACGAATCGGAAAGAGTGTGCTTAAAGAAGATCATAAACACGAACTGTGTAAAGTTGGGTATTATCCAGGATGACGAAGATGGTCATGGGCTATCCTAGTTGGTGGGTAGAAAGACTACAGTGAGGGTGTGTGTGTAGTACAGCACGATTAGATATTTAGTGATATTTGCGCTGTTCATAGTCTAATACATAATCATGATAGAGCTTGCCCAGTATTATTCTTTACAATTGGATACAGCTCACAGATCGTTTGATGATATGCGCACCGATAAATAATTAATATTGTATACCCCATTTTCTGGCCAACATTATTCTGATTTATTAATTTATTATAAATATAATATTCTGATTAATTTTTACTTTCTCTTAGTGCTTTAAATATAATTATTGCAATCGTGTGTCAAATTGCGATATCGAGTGTGTGTGTGTGTGTGTGTGTGTGAGACCTGCAAAGCTCAAAAAAGGAAAATTGCAGAAAGATCAAACTTAACATTTCGTTTGACATTAAACGTTGACCCGAAAATATGGTTTTGATCAAAATAGGTCAACCGGAAGTGCCACTTCACTGAGTGGATTTTTCAATTTTTTGTGATTTTCTCGAAAAAGGCTCCAACGATGTTCTTTAAAGCTGGTATAAAAAAATCATTCATAAAGAGCTAGTACAAATTTTATTTGAAACATTTCTCTGGGAAAATTCACGCTACAATGACATGAGATGCCTCAATTCCGCTTTTGAGCTAAATCAGTTCATCAGAAGTGGAACTTTACTGAACAAATTTTTTTCAGAAACAAGATATATATTTGTATTACAAGGAGTAGGAGAAAGTCATGTTAGTGCTTCACACTTTTTTCTATGCAATCACCGTCGAATTTAATTAATATCGAAAAAAACCAGGCGTGCATCATTCACACCATTCTTTCTTAATGCAATTCTCACCAGTAACGATAGATAAATTTTCTTAATACGGTATGGTTACAAAAAATTTAGTTCCTTCATTTTCCATCTATTAATAGAACAATACATTATTATGTAATGAAATGTTATTACAGAGGAAAGAAGGTAAAATGTCTCCCCCCACCGGAATACTTCCTAAATAAATTTTTACCTAAATAAAGGTGCTAGGTAATATAGGAATATAGTATACAAAGTGTCATAGAAAATCTGTACAAACTTTCCCAACTTTTTTCGAGAAAATTGGGAAAAATTTAAAATTGCCAGTTGATTGGTTGAACGAAACTTTAGTGTTGGATGCGATGATCGCATCCGGCAGTACAGACATACGTGCTTTGAGCAGTACAAATCAATTCGCTAAACACATTTGAGCAGTAGAAGAAAAAATAAATAAAAAACAACAGATAGTCTAGAACAGTATTGTTTATTTGGTTTAGTAGGTGCAAATCGATATATGTTTTCGATACCAGTATAACTGGCTGACTTGAACATACACTTAACACTAACATTAAATAGAACAGTAAAGAATAAAGCTGAGGACAACAGAACTCAAGTAATAGGGAGTGGATAATCACAAAAAGAATGGAAAATAAAGGAAAGAATATAAAGAGATAAACTGCCTGTGAATGGCGCTCCGAGCTAAAGAGAACCGATAATACCAAGGAGGCGAACAGAATGGTGTGAACCATTTTTCTATTCTTTTATATTTTTTTCTTTATATTATTAGTACTTGCAACGTCTTTATAAGAATATCGCGTGACAGTTTCACATTTGTCCTCACTAAGGTGTTCTTCCATGTAGGGTAGCTACGGTTAACCGGCATCTTTTCTCTTATAAAATCTGTAATATTCTATAATAATTTGTTGGACACTACCTGAGTTACTGAGCTTGCCGGCTATTCAGCTAACTACTTTATCTAAACCAGTGGCTCCACTATCTTACTGCTGGCCGCCTTTAATCCAATGATTAGCTCGCTTTTATTTGTAAATGATGTCAGGCAAACCTTCTAGATAACTTACAACCAAGATAATAATGGTAATAATAATCGAACTAATTTGACTCTTCTCTCACTCCATTATCCAACTTCTAATACACAATTGTACTATAAACTTGCAATTTTTAGCAAAAGTAATTGGTGTGAGACGCCAAATTACATAAATTTCTAGTTTACAGAGGTGGTAGGGGGGTAACATGTTGACTAGCAACCATTAAGCAGATACTAATGGAAGCGTTTACTTTGTAGTCCAGAACGCAGCGCTAATAACGTCGAACAAACCCCGACAATATTTGAAATCTAACGAGATACATTTCTCATAAACCCCAAAAAAGTGATGACCCATCCTTATATCTGTACAGTTAGCATTCCAGATTTAAAGACGATCGATGTACCCATTTTGAAGAAAAGTTTGAGAAATCCCCCAAGAAATTTGTTTGTTTACTCATAGTTCCAATGAATGAATTTTCTTCAAATCTTCAAGACAGCAATGCGGCTAATGTACCTTAATATAAATATATAGGTGGCAGAACCATATATTCTGAAGGGTATATTTGAGGAAAGCTAAATTGCATTGCAATTTTAAAGAAAATCGGTGTAGCAGTTTTGGAGAAAATTTATAAAACCTCAAAAAGTATTTTTGTTGACTCATGCTCCCGGTAATGCAATTTTTCTTCCCTTTTAATTTTACCCTTGAATTTTAACATTGCTACTAATATCAGAGAGATTTTCCGTCGTAGCCTGCTTTATTTTGTGGTCATCGACCGGTTTCGGCGTTCGCCCATCTTCAGGATGCGTTTGTCAGACAGTGTGATAACAAAGACTTGCACAGAGCAAATTCAGTTTATACTACACTTGCTACTAATATAACTTATATAGTGAAGTTTCTGTGACGTTGGACCGAGAAAGTGATATAAGTTTGAAGTACACTGACTGAACACTGCGTATATTGTTGAAGAAAGGTACTGCAAGGGGTTTGCACTGTTAAACTAGTAAAAACTACGGTAGCTTGAAAGAGAGTGGACATACTTAACTGGCAGGATGACGGGGTATGATAACTTCTTGGCAAAGATTTGAATGAGAGCGACTTGAGAGTAGAGAGCAATTTTTATATGAATTCTCTACTACTCATCAGAGACATTTTCCATGGTAGCCTGCTTCATTTTGTGGTCATCGACCGGTTTCTGGCGTTCACCCATCTTCAGGATGCGTTTGTCAGACAATGTGATAACACAGACTTGCACAGAGCAAATTCAGTTTATACATAGTCTCTACTAAACCTTAACTTCTCCTAGCAGTATCTAGTGCAGATGGATCACTTTTCAGTTACGGCTGAATCTTAACCGTTTATGGTGGATTTACGCAGCTTCTGGGCGGTGTTGTATAATATGTTGCAGTTTAAAACATGCAAAATATGCGTTCCATTACACTTAATATGATATAGGTGGGAGGTACGGAGAGGAATCGCTAATCATCTTAGTGAATTGTTTAACGCCGAAATATGACGCTTCCTTGCGACGCTCACTTTCTAGAAAACCTGCACTTCGCAATAACTAACCGACTTTTTTTTTGACATCCTTTAAGAAAACTCTCCAAGTAAACTAAAAATTAAGAAACAAAACTCATTTTACAATATGTCTAGTGTGAACATGTTCATGCCGGTGTACAGTTACTTGCAGAGTAGCCCGGCCTGCAGTACAATTCTGCTCAAATAATCATCATTAATTTTTCCCCGTTCGAGGGGTGGGGATGAAAGGTTGTGGAACGACAAAAACTTGTTTAATGACCTGTACACCGAGTAACTGGCGGACCCTGGCTATTAAAACTGTTGCAAGATGTGCGGTTAAATATGGGACCACCAGACTGTAGCCATAGGGTGCTCCGCATTCAGTCCTCCTTGTGGGACCACTAAATATTCCCTCTCTCAATCTTTACCACGAAAAACAGATTATTTCTGTACTAAATAATATTTTAGAAAATTAAAATTTAAAAAAGAACAAAAACAAAGCAGCTCTTTTTACTTTTTCTTACTCCTGGTGAAAGGAAGTATTGCAATCGTGTCATATTTTCGATATCGAATTCTCACGGGAAATATAGGTTTTAAGTTCCCCAGAGTCTGGAAAATAGTTTTTAGAAATTGGTCTATTTGTGAGAGTGTCGTCAGAAGGGGGACCGGACAATAAGGTCACAATCAGTCAACCGGATCATTTACTGAGTGGGTTTTTCAGTTTTTTGTCTTTCTAGATTTTTCTCAAAAACGGCTCACTTTAAACTTCGTATGCCAAATTACTACTCACACAAAGCGCTACAACTTTTCTTCAAACCATTTCTCCGGAAAAATTCATTTAATGTGGGTTTTGATGGGTTAGGAAGTTATGGTTTCCTCAAAAAAGTCGTTACATAAACTTTAGATTCTCCCATTGATGTGAGTTGATTATGAAAATACGTGTACGGCGTTATTGGAAATATTATTATTTTAATATCTTGGTGTTTGTAAAAAGAAGGAAATAAGGATAAAATGTCAAGGACCATGTAATAAATCTGCAGTAAGCTATTTTCTGTCTTGTGTAAGTTAACAGAAACTGGGTAATAACATTTTAACCACAGCCGCTGCAACGTCACTGTGGGAAAGGGAACAAAAACAGAAAGTCTGGTATGAAACACTCACACGGACCTCCCCTTACTGTTATTCTCAAAGTTCTGTAAGACAAATTTTCTTTACTTGTCGTAAATTTTACTAAATATATAATTTCTCTTTATTTCTACCAGATGGCAGCACAGGCGGCCAGCCAACCTCCCCTCAGTCGCCCCTACAACACCTTAAATGCCATTTTACCGGGTAGCTTTGTATATATATAATTTAAGGGGAAATCCTTGGAGCCGTTTTGAGAAAATTGCTCTAAAACTGACCAATCGTTAAAGAGCTCTGGGGAGCTGAAATCATGTACTTCCGGTCGGTGAAACTCAATTTGACACGACCGTAATACTTCCTTATTCAGCAGGATTAGTTCGGTATGAAACATGAACTACTTCACTTAGTATTCAATTTCCATAAGGAAATGTTCTTTGAACTTGGAATATTTATAATAACAGCTGATATTATATCGATGTTGCAATCGATTTGCAGTAGATTTGTACTGAAATTTAATATTCAAGCAGAAAAAATCCCAAGGCCGAAACTCGAAGCCCATATAATGCAATAGACCACAGTCTGCAAGAGACCATGCCTCTAACCACTCAGCTATCGCGCTGCTTCTATGTACTTACAGTTGGAATACTAGGTACATTAATTTAGATTAGAGAAATTCTCGGCAAAGACAGAATTATCTCAGTGGTTGGAAAATGGAGCGCCCCCGGGCTTCTAGGCCAGGCAGAAAGAACTGCTGCTAGATGTTCTTGCTCTCTATACATTGCCTGGTATTCATTTGTGAAGGGTACAAGAGTGTAATTATGATAAGTTGTATATTGGTGGGCTGGAGGTGGGGTCTCCTGGTTGCGCCAATCACATTATTAGCGGCACACAAGTTAAGTGTCCTAGTAAGCCCTATGTGACGTCATTGGTGTGTTAAGTATTGCTCATGTTGTCACTCCGCCACACAGCCGAAATGACAAAAAAAATCTAACACTACTTTCTCTTACTCCCCCCTCAATATAATTATATATGTTAGGGCAAATTTTCTTTAAACCACAAATTTTGCATGTTTGTTCTAACATTAATAGTAGGGGTGGGAGTGGGGGATAAGTGCCATCCGACCCACGGAGGCAGGTAGGGAATGATTGCTTTGTAGACAGCGCCAATTATAGTGAACAAACACAACTTTGCATTTAACACCTCACATTCCTCAGAACCCTAAAAACAATATTTCTACAAGAATGATACAAGTAAAAGTGATTCCAAAAAACTCAAAAACCTAATCTGTACAATCGCACTTACGTTAATTGAGATTCTTCAAATTTGAAATTCTAGCAATGCTTCCAATTTATATTAATATTATATAGTTGGTTAAAACCATACATTATAACTGCCCCCCCCCCAGCAGCACACATTATACTGAACTCCCCCCCGCCTCCACCACCACCACTAATACGAACAAATCTAATTTTCCGGGAAAAATGTATCCAAAATAAAAGTGAAGGCATTCACTGTATTGTCATAGTACATGGAGTCTAAAGGAAATCGTTAGAGCCGTTTCCAAGAAAGTCGCTAAAAACTCAAGAAAAAAGCCATATCGTCGCACTTCCGGCTAATGGATTTTGCCCGATACCATCGTGTCCAGCTGCGGGTTGGTTGGTACCTATGCGGAATATATTAATAACTCTATCTATACATATACATTCAGTCAAAAATGTCTCCATACACTTTATTTTGAAATTTATAAACGCTATAATTTTCCAGTATATTTACATTCTGGAAATAATTATTTATTATTATTATTATTTCTTTATAGCAATAGAAGAAAATATGAGATAAATCATTTTGATTAGTAATTCTTTAGATCAGAAATGCTGAAGTGAAGATAACATTGCAGAATCAAAGGACAAAAAACTGCAACTGTAATATTTACAATTAGTATTGGAATTAAGAAAGAGAAAGTAGCAGATTTTTATTTTTCTATCAGTTCTAAGATTTCCGTTGATATTTAAAGACCGTTTTTCATTGTTTAAGGTAAAAAGTTTAAATTTAAATTGGAGGTAACGAAAGACATTCACGTTTTGATAACAAATTTGTAAGAAAAAAGTCATTCATTGCTAGAAACTGGTAAATTTGTAAACAAGTCCCAGGCCACTGTTCAGTACATTATCAATCATTATATAGAAAATAAACTATCACTGTTCAGTCTGTGCAAGCATATGCCGATGATGGTGTTATTTTATTGTTAGGGCGCTGTTTATCCACTATTTCGGACCTAATGCAAAGCGCCCTTAACATGGTATATTGTTGGACACAGGATAAGGGATCCTATTAAGACCCAGGCAATTCTATTTACTCATAGAAGGAAGATAGTAGGTTTTACACCTCCTAGGTTGTTAGGTACTTCCATACAGGTTAGCAAATCAGTGAAGTTCCTTGGAGTAGTTCTCGACAGTAAATTGAACTGGTCGGAACATGTTAAGACACAACATCAAAAGGCGATAATCTCCTTTTGGCAATGTCGAAGAGTTGTAGGTAAGAACTGGGGGATCACTCCCAAGATGATGTTCTGGATTTATTGCATGGCCATTAAACCTAGATTGGTATATGCGGCTTTGGTGTGGTGGCGTCGCATTGAAACACGATCCGCTAGGCAGCTGTTGGAAGAAATCCAACGTTTGGCTTGTCTGGCGGTGACTGGTGCGTTTCGGACTACACCGACCGCACTATGGAGACTTTGTTAGGGATTCCACCTCTCTTTGTGGAGGTGAAAAACCAGGCAATGAAAGCCTGTTATAGAATTAAACAGGCAGGTTTTTGGCAGGGTAAGCGATATGGTCATTCTACCATTTATCGTGAGATGCTTTTAAGGATTCCCATCACAGCTTTCTCTTCTGATAGGAATTTGAAGACTTTTGTCTTTGGTCATTCCTACAGGGTTAGGTTGCCTTCTAGGGAAGATTGGTTAACCCTGGGTCCGTCTGGTGTGATTCCTGAGAATTATCTCCGATGCTACACGGACGGTTCCAGGATGGATGATAGGTCTAGGGCTGCCGTCTATTTTGAGACGGGAGATCATTTGGTAGCGCCTCTTGGTGAGTGGGCCACCGTTTTCCAGGCTGAGGTTTATGCAATTCTTTGCTGTATTTTGGATGAGAGAGTGCGTAACACTAATTTAAAAGGTGTTTGTATCTGCTCGGACAGCCAGGCTGCGTTGAAGGCGCTTAATTCATGTGTCTTCACTTCCAGCTTGGTGTTGGAATGTTCTAAAAGACTGGAAGATCTTTCTTCATTAAAGGATGTGCTTCTGGTCTGGGTTCCAGGTCATATGGGAATTTTTGGGAATGAGGAGGTGGATAGGTTTGCCAAATTAGGTGCCTCTCTCCCTTTCATTGGTCCAGAGCCTGCTGTTGGTGTGTCTTCTGACACATGTTTGTCGGGTTTTCAGACGTGGATGACCTCACAGCACTCATCCTTATGGATGAGTGCAGTGGGTTGTCGGCAGTCTAAAATGCTTATTGGGGGCCCGGACGGAGCTTTGAGTAGCGGGGTCCGATGTCTTTCACGGACCTCCCTCAGGCATCTGGTTGGATTCCTCACTTGGCATTGTGGTTTAAGGAGACATCTCTATATAATGGGACTCGTGCCTGACCCCTTTTGTAGAGTTTGTGAGACTGAGGAGGAAACACCCATGCATCTGATGACGAATTGTTTGGGTTGTGAAGAGATTAGGTTTAGGACCTTCGGCCGGAATAGGATATCAGTAGAGGATCTTAAGTTGTGTCCTTTTAAGGTTTTGGTCCGATTTGTTCGGTCTGTGGTGAAACTTAGATGGTTAAACCTGGGCCGGGATTTTCGTTCTAGTCCCAGTGGTTGTTATTCTTTAGGGGTAGCTATATGGGCCCTGGGAGGCTTTGGATAGCGTAGGGTTTGCCCTCCCCTTCTGTGAATAATAATAATAAGAAGAAGAAAAAAGTCATTCATTGCTAGAAACTGGTAAAGTTGTAAACAAGTCCCAGGCCACTGTTCAGTACATTATCAATCGTTATATAGAAAATAAAAGTTTAGGATATAGGGTTTGTTCAGACCGTCAAATTTCTAGGCATTCATCGGAGAGCGATTTTGAAAGAAATAAGGGAAAAACCACTGACTAGTGTTCCTAAATTAACAGGTATGTTTTCACAACTTTATAATGTAAATGTTGTGCTTGAAACAATGAGAATATTACTAAAATCAAATGGATTCAATGGTCGTATACCATGAAAAAAACCATTGGTTAGCAAAGTTAACAAGAAAAACGTTTAGAATTAGCAAACTCATTTAGACAAGCCACAAACATTTTGGGATTCCATTATTTTCAGCGACGAATCAAATTTTAATGTGTTCTCACCAGATGGGGGATTTATGTGTTGAGAAAACGTGGTGAACATTTAAATCCAAACAATGTAATAAGAACCGTCAAATGGAGGTGGAAACGTTCTAGTGTGGGGAGGCATGAGTGCCTCAGATGGAAAACTTGGTATTCATAGATGGTAAAATGGATCTACATGTTTATTTAGATATTTTAAGAAATAATTTGAAGAGCAGTGCCGTAATTTGGGATTTAGAGGGTCATTTATTTTCCAGCAGGATAACGATCTGAAACACACTGCAAAGCGTGTTAAGAAATGGTTTATCTTCAACATCCCATGACAATTGCTTCCTCAGAGCCCTGACCTCAACCAAATTGAGCATCTATGGGATGAAATTGGAAGGAGAATTAGAAAACATTTAATAGCAATAGTTAATAACAAAAATGAGCTTAAAAATGCCATAATCTCAGAATGAGCTTTGATCCCATTTGAGAATGAGATCTCAAAAATGAGCCAGAACTACCAAAGAAACTAGTTGATTTGAATTTGTTTTTATTGTTTTGAAAAGCGCTTGATTGACGTCATTATAGAAAAAGGAGAAAACACAAATTATTAAAACCAGTCAACTCCATTGTAGCAAACAAATATTACCAGTGTATCCATTTCTGTTACGTACATTTAAATGTTTACAGAATTGTTATAAAATATAATTATTTTCATAAATATATATTTTTGTCATTAATCAACTTTTTTTCCCCAAAATTCCGCAGAAATTAAAATATTTTTGAAACAACTGTAAGTGTATGGAGACTTGTTTGACCCATTGTACATAATTTCTAACTAGGAACGAAAGCTACATGTCGAATCTTGAAAGATAATAATGTATTTTATAGGATGGTTTTTCTAAGTTTGTCACGTTTATTTTGATTATTCAAAGAGACTCTCTGAAAATATAAACTTCCATTCTCAGAGGGGAGGGTTGTGAATACAATTTCGTGAAAATCTGACGAACGCTAAATACATTTTAATTTAACAAAAGTGCCCAGTAAATTATGCTAATGACTGCAATGATATCAAGTATTTCGAGTGTTTGAAATTTTCGAAATTGAGTTTTCACCGGAATACCTGTTTTGAGGTCCCCTGAGTACGAAAAAAATTGATTTTTTTTTTGTGTGAACAGTCTGTAGGTATGTATGTATGTGTGTGTGTGTTTTAAAAAAATATCTCAGAAAAAGGAAAAACGGGAAGTGCCACTTTACTGAATGTTCTTCATCAGTTTCTCGCGATTCTCACGGCTCCAACAATTTTGTTTCAAACTGCATATATTATCAAAACACATAAATCCCGATCACTTTTATTTCAAACATTTTCCCGGGAAAATTAATTTTTGGGGGGGTTCTGGGGGGGAACTGTAACATTATGCTAACCTCTAAAGTACCGCTTCAATGGAATGCATGGTTCTGCCGTCTATATATAATATTAATATACATTTAGAAGCATTGCTAGAATTCCAAATTTTGAAGAAAATCGGTTAACCGGAAGTACAACTTTACGGAATAGGTTTTTAAGTTTTTTTGGAATTTTCTCGCAAATGGCTACAACGATTTTCTGTAAACTTGGAGTGGGTCACGGTACAGATAAAAACCTATATTCCTTTTATTTGATACTTTTTTCGAAAAAAATAATTTTAGAGGGGTTTTAGGGTTTTATCTGTTAGGTTCTAATTTAAAGTGCACAAGTGACGGTTGGTCTTGGCGCACACAACTCCTAATACCTATATTTTATGGCCACCCCAACTGAGCAGTGTAAAGTTTGCACTATTAAAGAAAATTTGTTAATTACATTGTAACAGGAGAAAGTGGTGTGAGTGTTTACTCTAGATTTTTAAAGTGAAACTCCTGTGTGTTGATAAAATTGCTTAGATCTTGATGTAAAAGTTGTAAAGGCTGCCACTAGATGGAATTTCGTAAATATATTTTTTTAATTTTTATTTAAGTTTCAAAGAAGAGGATGTCTTTTGTGGCAGGGAGAGGTTAAAAAAAAATATAGATTGAGAGAGATGTGACACAGATAGTGGGTTCACAGTTTTCTGTCCCATTATTTGGTTTGAGAGGGGGGCCCGGCTGATGAGGTAACAAGAAAGCAGGTTATTCTGCCGCCTACACTGGTCACACTCCAAAATATTTTTGTTTTATTATTTCATTTTTAATAAAAATACTACAACACCGGGCCACAGAACTCATCATCGCGTTCTGTTTGCGTCTTGGTTGCATCTTCTTCTTTCAGTGTAGATCCACGCGCCATAGATAGTGATATACCACACTCTTTCTCAACTACAGTTTGTTTTTTTGTTCTGAGTTTATTTCTATTTCTCTTCTCCACGAATTTCCATTCTCGCCAATCATCTTCTTAAAATATATAAAAAGAAAAGAAAAGAAAACCTGAGATAGGTAGGATATCGAAATGATGAAGAAACATTAAAGTATACTAGGCGGACAGAAATATATGTTTAGTTGGATGTAACATATTTATATAAAATAAGTTTTGGTCAAGTAAGGTTTATATATATATATACACAACTATAATATAAAGGAATTCCCTCGGTGTTGGTGTTGGTGGTGTCGTTATCGTGATGTCACACTTGTCGTTGTTATATTTCTGTTTAGAAAGCATGTCCAAGTAGTTTTATGTTTCCGCTTTTATTTTATTTTTTACTGGTTAAATATTTCTTATCATCTCCTTCTACGTACCACAAAAGATGGTATAACACACACAGAATGGTGATACAATTTTTAATCTTTTGTTTATGGAATAAACCTTTTGTTTATTTTTTGTTTTACGAAATATTTTAATTACTTATAGCAATTTGAGTACAAACATTAAAGAAGTGGTTACTATTGAGTTAGGTTTTCCCCGTTGAACTAACCTTAAACTTAAAACTAATAAACAATGTGATTAATGAATAGGTCACAGTTTTCCATGTTTCTGGCATTCGCTAACAAAGATTCCGCCACGAACGTTATTATTGACTGTAGTGTGAACGCAAAAAGAAACATGCAATAACCTAAGCATAAAATGAAAATAAATTCGTGAACTAGGCTAATTAGAAACGCATGACTATTTTGTGATGATGGTATAGAAAGAGTGTAGTTTTTTTTGGGGAGGGGGTGTCAGCCATGTTAGACCATATATAAAACTCATATATTTCCGTCACACTTCAGGTGGACGGTTTTTTGACCAAAACTTTTGTGTTGGATACTGTGGCAGAGAAATATCAGTACAACTGTAATTTATAGTTTTTTGAAAAGGTTTATTCATTACTCATATATGTACACGGGGGGGGGGGGGTGGTAGAGGAGGGAGAGGTGATGAGAGTTCAGGCGGGTCTGCTACAATATACGGCTTTCATTGAAACGTGATAACTTGTCTCTATTCACCGTTACTTATCTATAATCATTGACTACACGGTGTCCATTATATTGTATTATGTAAATACATGATAATATTATTGATTGTATAAGCAAAAGACAAACTCCTTGCTATAATTAAAAGCAATAAATAAATACATACATACTAATTCATTTATTAATTTTGTTTATGTTTATCGTACATAAATTTAGAGAAAGAAAAGAAATATAATTTTCCATAAGTGGTGTATAAATTGCCCACAAAAGAATTCTAGAAACCATTACATAATGCAATGGAATAATATAAAGAAAATATCAAAATTAAATATTTAAGGAACAAGATAGACCTAGCATCGGGGTGTGAATGCAAATCATTTAAGGAAGTTAATTAAGACAGGAAGTTGTTATTTGTTTAAACAGGAATTAATCAAAAAAGCATTTAATGGAATTGTTTCAAATTTATTTACAAAATGTACTACTAACCTATGAATCTGTTTTTTATAATTATTAAAAATACATGCAATTACTTTATTTTTTATTTTTATGGTTGAATTTTATGGTTGATTTATTTTATTTAATTAGAAAAGCATTTTACTTTAAAAGTCATTAGTTTTGTGCATTGTCTTTTTAATGGTATCTTTATTAATAAAAATAATTACAATAGGCGGAAATAAGGTAACAAAGGGATAACTTGTTTACATAAAAAATCCATAGTTATAAATTAGTATAAATGAGGATTGTGTAAAAAGAGCCAAAACAAGAGCTTATAATTGTAAGAGAAGGAGAGAAGCAGCAGTGTGTGTGTGAGAGAGTGAACTGTTGGCAGTGACTGTACCTCGCGAGTTTAGTTCAGAGCAAGAGGGGGCACATTACAGAGAGGTGTTGTGGGGGAAGGGCTAGTGTGATGTGAGCAAGCATCTAGTGCAAGGCTGAGAGCTGTTGTGCCGTGCTGTCGTCTCCTCTCTTTTTTTTACATGCTCCCAGTTCTCATCTCTTACTATATCTACTCTTATTATTTTATCAGCTACAACAAAGCGGCGAACCATGCAAGAGGATTTAGTCCAGGCCACCCTACAAGGGGTTGTATTAAGTTTACAAACGGCTATGGTAACCTCATTACAACAAGCAGCCCTACTACCACCGGACAGTCCAGAAGCTACAGCGTTAAGTTTACAAGCTTTAGAATCGTATTTAACTTTACACCGGCTCAGTTTGACAAGTACAACAGCGGCCGTTCAACAGCAGCAGCAGCAGCAACAACAACAGCGTTGTCTGACAACACCCACCGAGCCGCCGGATCCAGATCTGGAAGATGAAGATGACCCAGATGATCCCTCCGCATCTGCAGCGTCACTCTTGCAAACAGTTACTACCACGGTTAACGATATAATTAGTAATAATAATAATAATAATAGTAATAATAATATTAGTAATAATAGCAGTACAAATAATATTGTAGCGACTACAACATCTCCCCCTAGTGTACTGTTGCATACTACAGCCAGTTCCGCTTTACAGCCACCATCGTCAAGAATTAAATCGTCTCGTCCTAAAAAACAGTTTATCTGTAAATTCTGTTCTAGAGAATTTACTAAATCCTATAATTTATTGATACACGAAAGGACGCACACTGATGAACGCCCATATTCCTGCGATATTTGCGGCAAAGCGTTTAGACGCCAGGACCATCTCAGGGATCACAGGTAACTTCACACTGTTATTTTCACTTTAGTGTTATTTTTATTTTGTTTTATTTATTTCTTATTTGCTTTCTTTCTTCCCAAGGATTTGTGACAAATTTTCGAAATTGAGTAGTTTTGTTTTTACCGGGAATTCTTACCTTGTCATTCATCAAGTGTTACTGTGTGTACGAATAGAAATATTTTTTTTTTGCGAATAATCCCCCCCCCACACTCATCTGTAGTGAGTGTTTGTGCGCGTGCGTGTTTGTGTTGATCTCAGACAATATCTATTAAATGGAAGTGCGATTTTACTGAATTTTCCTTCATAGTTTTCCCGATTTTTACAAAAATTTCCAATAAAGTTTCTTTAAACCTGATATATTTAGTACACTCACACACGCCCACAATATATATTATCTATAGGCATTTCAGTAAACTGAAATCACATTAGTCCACCTCCCTTTTAACATTAAGGGCTATACATTTTCCATAAAAACTCCAAGTTTGAGGATATTGTCTATCAAGACTTATGAGAATTTCATTAAGGGAATGTCGTGTGAGTGTTTCATGCCAGCATTCATTTTGTTTAATAATTTGCTTAAATAGGTGAAATGATCAAAAAATTAAATATAAAATTTGTATATATATATAATTAAATTAAAATAGAGCAATAAAAATTGACTAAAATATAAACATAAAAACTTTCAATCCAAAAAATAAATAATTGCCATTTAGAAGTTTAGACAAGAAACCATAATGCAATAGCATCCACCATTTTTCTCACATAAAAACTTTCAATCCAAAAAATAAATAATTGCCATTTAGAAGTTTAGACAAGAAACCATAATGGCAATAGCATCCACCATTTTTCTCTCCTTAATTTAAAGAATAAAAAAATAAAAAAAATTTAAGAAGTAAAGAAAATAAGTAATGTGCAGTAAGAAGAGTGGTGGGGGGATCCGTACAAAGTGCAAATAGAGATTGAGGTCGGTTGAGGTATACACACATTAATAATGATGCCCAGAATAAATTTACATACATTTGAATAGATTTGTTTGTCGTGTTAAAATTCCCCACTTTGTTGTGTGTGTGTTGTGCCACGTTCCACGTGCTCTTTGTTCCTTGAACAGACAAGAGAGAGTCCACGCCACCCTATCTTCCCTTCTGCCTTTTTTCTTGTTTGGTATCCTTTTCTCGATCTTCTTTGTTGTTAATATGTTATTAATATGGCCAATATGTGTATCTAAGAATCTCTAATAAGTTCTATACAATGTCTGTAATTATCTGTATGAAGTGCCCAAAATCAAACTAGGTGTTTCATGGAAATCACATATTTCCTCTTACTTCTTTCCCTTACATACGAAACACGCATTTAATATGTGTGCGCGCGTGTGTGTGTGTATATATATATATATATATATATATACACACAAAATATTTCCAATAACCGAAACATTGCAGCAAGTTAAAATTTCATATCCTGTTCAGTTATCTCGAGATACAAAGAGTTCGGCAGGCAAAAATCCTTCTAATGGAATACGACTCCATTGAATAGGTTTTTCTTCACATTTTCTTAGAAAATGACTGCAAACATGTTCATGAACACGCATAGCAGGTATCACGGCACAATGGGCCCGCCATCTTTATTTGGAACAGTTTTACAGGAAAATTGATTTTTTTTAGAATTGTGGAGAAGAATACTGAACCTTGGAGCTTTCCTTTGGAAGTACCATCCACCACAGGTTTACACTTCTGCCACCAGTGTAAATTGTTTGGGTCCATATAGTGCATGCTGGAAGTCTAAATTTAAAGGAAGTCGATTATCCATCAGTTTCATATCGATCAATTTTTCAGAGAAAATTGAGTTTTAGTGACTCTAAGAAATCTGTGACGTAGAATTAACTCATTTTAAGTTTCACCAGGATTAATAGAGTCACTGATAGTCAACAATGTTGTTCCATTCAGGTGTTTCTTACGTCCTAAAAAGTAACCAGTATAATTCCCACTATCTGTATTTATAATCAAAAGGCAAACTATACCTTTAGTAAAAATTCCAAGTTTGAAGTAAAGTCGTGTGAGTGTTTCACACACCAGATTTTGTATTTTTCTTACCGCTGTAACTGCAAGTATTGCGATCTTATAGAATTTTTCAAAAAACTGAGTTGTCTCCGGAAATACATATTTTGAGTTCTCTCAAGCAAAGAAATGTTTTTAGCTAATGGAAGCTCAGACTAATAAATCCGCTTATGAATCAGTAGAGGCTACGAAGGTTTCGCTTACATCCATCAACCAAATGTGCAATTTTAATGAATTTATTTTTTTATTTTTACGTAGTTATATGGGGGAACGTCTCAAGCAACTTTCATTAAAGCTGATACAAATACAGGCCTACAACGTTTCAAATGAAACATTTTCCTGGGAAAATTGATGTTTCTTTGTGGTTGTGGATGAGGTGTGGAGTGCGTCAAGCTTTCCTCTAAATTAATACAGTTTACGTTCTACCACAATTATCATTATTATGGTAAAATTGAAAGCATTGTTAGAATTCCGACGTTTGAAGAAAATCGATTAACCGGGGCATTGCAGAATACTTTACAAAGTTTTTCGGAATTTTCTTATAAACGGCTCCATGGATTTTCATTAAACTTGGAGTGTCACCTGAACTATATCCATCACTTTTAGTTGAAAAGTTTATCCGAAAAATGGATTTTTTGCGGGATTCTGCGGAAGTTAGCTCTAGCTTTGAATTGCCATTATAAGATTAGTGGATGGCTGACAAGCGCTCCCATTTAGTATAATCACATTCAGGGAGTTCTTAATCTCTAAAAGACCAACAAGTATAATTCGCACTATCTAATTATTGCTAAGGCTAACAAAAACAAGTTTAAACACTCTTTGTCACAATTGTTGAAGAGACTCCAGAATTTTTGTTTTTACAACAACGATGACACTCCCTACAAAAAAAAGACTACGAAAATAACACGGTGTAACTTCACTAAAAATATTACAAAAAAAATACCTATGCCTTTGTTCTAGATTGGTGATTATTTCAGACCGGAGATGACTATGTTGCCAGTGCCATCTAATTGCCGGCTAATGTACTGATCACTCCACAATTCTCTGTATTGCCTTCAGTCTACTCAATTCTGTTGTTCCAAAGTTATTATCTCATCCCTTTATTATTTCCTTTAAATATTTATCAAGCTCTCATAAAATATTTGAATTAACCACTAATTTAATTTATTATTAATCCTCTTCTTTGTATGTGGTGAAATGGATTAATTAACAAGCTTTTGGTTTCATTTATTTCTTTTGAAATGTACCGACAAGAAATATACTTTTCAATCACATGAAAAGCACCGTATCTTTTTAAATGTTTGGATATTTCATTGTTTATGTTTTAGAATTGTCGAAAATGAATTCTTACTCCACCGAACTCCAAAGAAACATAAAAAGATCTTTCAGTTTTTTTACTTTATTTAAAACGACTTTTTCTCTAAAATAATGCAGCGAACGTTCCAGAACTTAGAATGAGGTTCAATACGGAAATACATTAAGAGAAAAAGGGTATATAGCGATCGGCGCTATCTCAAAAAGAAAAGCCGCCGGAAACTCTTAAATTGACTGTTCGATTAGATATCTTCAATGGGGTCCGACGCGGAAAGCATCAACTGGAAAGGCGCGTTTATTGAAAGTTGTTTGTTTGTTTTGTTTATCATTCTTTGCATTTGCTCGAAAAAGTCTCTTTGAGAGTAGTACTGCTTTCCTCTGAGTGTCCATTCAGAATAATGTAGGCTACTACCATTTAAAATAAATTTTAGGATTCACTCCAAGTTTTGCTAGAATTCATAGCAAAAAAAAAGTTAAAAAGTTTTAAGGAAGTCGATAAATCGCAATTCTATTCTTTACCTAATAGGTTTCAGAGTTTGTCTTGATTTTCCTCCAAAACGGCTCCAGCAATATTTCTTTAAAATTGAGAATGCGAACTGCCTTAAATTAGCTTATAAGTTTTATAACAACCCTTTAATGAGCCATACCCGCTGTAACCTGAAAGATCTCACAAAGGTCTGGCTCCTTCAGTTGCTGAGTGTTTGTACACCGAAAATAGTCGTCTATTAAATAAAAATTTCTATTAAATAAAAATTTAAGATTTATTGTGGATTGATTAGAAGTATTCCCTGGTGGTGTGAAATATAATCACATTCAAGCATTTCTTATGTTCTAAAAACCAATCAGTAAAATGCCGGGTTCCATGCCACTTGTATTCATGAAATTTTCCAATTTGACAGTAATGATAGTTGTAGACAAGAAATTTGTGTGAGCTTTAGAAAACCAGATTTTTAGGGTTTTGTACCCTAATTTTTGCATATTGTAAAGGTGCAATTCCTAATGAAGACTGTTTATTAAATTTGTTTTATACAAGAAAAGCCTATTAATTTGCGAGAGAGAGACATGTGATTGTTTCACACTATATAATCTTCAATTGTGTTAGAATTCATTTTATACGTCAAAATAAAATCGATATGTCTTGAATATCTTCTCCAATAAGTTTTCTAAAAACTACTGCCAGCTGTTTACAGTAACCTATATGATTGTATAATATTTTTTCTATTACTGAACTATCCCTAAGTTCTAGTGAGACTAAGCCTGTGTTTGTTACCATGGGGACAAAATACCTACCTAATAACTGAATTTTTTCCCTCTACCTGATTCATTCAACAGGGTTTATAAGTAGGTATATACACAACCTTCTATATACCTGCTATAAAAATATTAACAGATAATATATTATGTTAGAGTTAATAATAATTTAATTCTGAATTTATTATTTTTGTATTTATTCTGTTTATTGCCGTTTTCAGTTTTATCACTTTCATGGATTCTTTGATCTAGGTTTATTAGTTTTTCTCTTTCACCTTATGTTTTATCAGATTGTTTCTGATTGTTACTTTGCAGCTATCCATTTGTTTCCTCTCCTATCACTACCATTTCTTTACCTTCCTTTTTTCAAAAACTTTACTCTTCTTGTTTCTGCCAAAAGGTCGAATGTACAAACCATGTTTTGTGCTCATCCCCCAAGATAAGCTCATTAACAGGTGTTCTTGAAATTATCTCCTTTCAAAACCATTTAGTTCTTAAAGTCTGTCCAGAATTATGCTTCTACAACCTGTGCCATGGACATATTTTGACTGTAATATTGTTTTCGGCTTCTCTAGTTTACTGATTTTTGGAACTCGCGAATTGTTGGTCGCTCTCTCATATTCAGTTCGAATACCTGAAAGAAGATTGGAGGAAAATTATAAAAGAAGGAAAATATTTATTTATAAGATTTTATTTATTAATTCTAGCGAATATTTCGTTTTGAGCGCTGCAAAGCCAAACTGTTAACAGTTACAGCTCTACTGCTGGTGAGAATAACTAGCCCCGCTTTTGAAATGGAAACGTACGTGTAGCAGTCTTTTCCACTTCTTTCTTCTCCAATCTCGTTGGAGACGAGGGATTTTGTTTGATCTATGCTATGGATATTTGCAGAGGGAGCGACGGCCTGTAAAGCCGTATCCACTGTGACCTGAAAGATTTACTGTCTGGTTCCTTTAGTTGTTAGTGTTCCAAACTAGCATTTCAAACCGAAAGCAGTCGGCTATAAAATGTGCAATCCGAATCGTTAGTGAATGTGTGTGATAGTGAGCTTGAGTTGTTTGTGAATGTGTGTGATGGTGAGCTAGACTAGTTAGTGAATGTGTGTGACGGTGAGCTAGAGTTGTTTGTGAATATGTGTGATGGTGAGCTAGATTGTTAGTGAATGTGTGTGAAGATGAGCTAGAGTTGTTTGTGAATATGTGTGATGGTGAGCTAGATTGTTAGTGAATGTGTGTGAAGGTGAGCTAGAGTTGTTAGTGAATGTGTGTGATGGTGAGCTAGATTGTTAGTGAATGTGTGTGATGGTGAGCTAGAGTTGTTAGTGAATGTTGTGTGTGATGGTGAGCTAGAGGTGTTAGTGAATGTTGTGTGTGATGGTGAGCTAGAGTAGATAGTGAATGTGTGTGATGGTGAGCTAGAGTTGTTAGTGAATGGGTTTGATAGTGAGCTAGAGTTTGTTAGGTGACTGGTTGACTGGTGAGTAGGAGTTGTTAGTGACTGTGTTGATGGTGGCTAGCGTTGTTAGTGACTGTGTGTGATGGTGTGAGCTAGAGTTGTTAGTGAATGTGTGTGATGGTGAGCTAGAGTTGTAAGTGAATGTTGTGTGTGATGGTGAGCTAGAGTTGTTAGTGAATGTGTGTGATGGTGAGCTAGAGTTGTTATGAATGTGTGTGGTTGTGAGCTAGAGTTGTTAGTGAAAGTGTTTGATGGTGTTTGAGCACGAGTTGTTTGTGAATGCCTGTGGAGTTCACTGAGGTAGGTAGCGGCTACCCCTGCAAGTCCTATGTGTATTTGTATAAATGCTGGTGATGTAGTGTTAAGTGTTGTTCATGTTGTTAAGCTGAAATAGCGACAGGAACGCCAGGACCCCTGAAGAAACGGCTAGTCAGTCCACTTAGCCCTTCGAGGAGGCTTAACTGTACTAATTACTTCCTTACCCAAATATATCATTACCACAATATCAAGATTAATGGCTGTGCTGTCTATGCTTTATGTTGTTATGACGTTTTGGTAGCAAATTTACGACATTTGCTAGGAACGACCTATATCGGGCCCCCTGTAATGTCTCTATTTATTTTTCATTTAATATTCTTAAATAAAACCATACATGCAAGGTAGCACTTCCTTTCTCATTATAGCCAACACGCTTTCAGAGCAACGGGTATTCCTACACATTCAGACAGTTCACTTCAATACTGTTCTCTGGTCACTATTCCCAACACACTGCCAGCTGATACTGTCTTTATTTTGCGTAAGTGCTGTTTACTAAGGTTATGATTATCTGAGCTAAATTATTGTAGTATAAAATTCCATTTCTCTCTGCAATATCTCATACCAAGGCTCTCATACCAAGGCTTTCCTGGAAATGAGCCTGTATTCTTTAAATTTGCCTATCTTTTCTACCTTTTCGTTCTGCTTAATTCTAAATAATGACTCTTCAGAGCATTACCGAAATCTATACAAGCTACCGGAATTTCTTCGTCCTATTGAACTTTGCCAGAATATCAACATTGTGACACCCTCAATTTCCGGCTGTTCTGCAAACTAATCGTGTTAGAGAGAATATTCTATGATAATCTTCTGAAGTGAACATCTCGAATCACTGAAAAGCACAGATGCTGTACAGACGCTTTCCCTCACTTCGACAGCTCCGCCTGCCATCGCCATTTGGGATATTACACTGGAAATCTACTTTAAAACTTCTTTATTCAAAATTAATAAATGCTTCATAACATAATGAAATTTTTCAATTTTTCTCAATTTATTGCTTTTCATTATTACTCAGAGCATTAAGATTTGAATTTATTCAAGAAAGGAAAATAAATTGATTTCAAATATATACAAATCTGTTTTGAAACACTCATACGAATTTCTCTAATGCATTTATCAACTTCTATTGGAAGTTTTCAATTATCCATAGTGGAAATAAGTGTATAATAGGTGGTTGAGTGCAGTGTTGGAAAATATCAGAGATTTCTTCCATGCTAACTCGCTTCATTTTACGGTCATCAGCATCAACCCACCTTCAGCATATCTTGATAAGTAGTGTGTGTTCACAGATCCTCAAATGCAAACTGAGGCACTAATTAGAGTATGTGCCCTATAACTTTGCGATAGTCTAATCTAAGATAACTATTAATTAAGAGAAGGTGAAATTGGCGAGTGTGGTGAAAGCGATCGATGAGCACATAATGAAGCAGCTGAAAGCGGAGAAAAAACTCCATAATGTAAAGTCATAGCTGCGCCAAAATTAATTTTCCGATAAAATACTTCAAACAAAAAATACAAGATCTACATATTTTAATAAGACCCATAGTAAAGAAGTTCGTTAAAAATCATGAAATGTGAAAAACAAATAAATAAAAATAAAGTGAACATCCGGTAACTCGATTTTTGCCGAAACTTCCTTCGCAGATATCCATGGCCGAGTGTATTAATGAAAATGCGAATTTCTCAATAAGAGAAAGAAAAAATGTAAATTAACACCTTTGAACTCTAAATTTCTCAAGTTTCCTAAGATTTACCTTTATACTTTAAAATATTAATCAGAGAACAATTCTACTGCGGTTATTAAATTTTAAAAATTGTCAGTTAATTTTGTTCATAGTCATAGTTAAGTTATTATTGATTCGGAGATGTTAGGCTCTATAATACCAACAGTACAATGTAACACCGAGTGCAGATCTGGGAACTAAAAGTTAAATAAAACTTTCTAATTTAAGGAAATTTATCATTTA
Source organism: Triatoma infestans (assembly GCA_011037195.1). NCBI lineage: Eukaryota > Metazoa > Arthropoda > Insecta > Hemiptera > Reduviidae > Triatoma > Triatoma infestans. The sequence continues at coordinate 3,425 of JAAEAF010006252.1, read as the reverse complement.
GAACTTGAGAATTACAATTAGAAATTTGTCTAAATGTTTCATAACAGGCTTTTTATTGTAAGAGGAAATATTGGGATCGTGTCAAATTTTGGAAATTCTGTTGTCATCCAGATAATGTTTCCAATGTCAATCCAATAATGTCAATCCAATAATGTCAATCCAATACATGTTTTGGAGACTTGTGAGTGCTTTTTAGAAATGATCCGCTCTACTAAATAGCTTTCCAATTTTCTCAAAAATGGTTCAAACAATTTTCTTTAAATTTGGTATATAACTATAAATAAACAGGTGGGAAAACATTTTCTTGAAACAGTTTACTGGGAAATTCATTTTAAGAGGTTTTTGTTGGGCCGTCGTTCATAGGCTTTAAAGGGACGGTTCACCCATTTTATTAATTAACTGTGAAAAGAAAAAAAATCCAAATTTGAACTAAATAGGTCAATGAAAATTCCACTTTACCGATTGAAAGTTTTTTTGCCCAATTATCTTCAAAGCATACTGCATCTCCTTCCTTTCAATTTGACATTTCAAATACACACAAAATATTCTACAACATTTATTGAAACATACTATTATATCCGACAAAATTTATGTTAAGCAGGTGTTAAGTAGGTGGGGAAATGCGACAAAGTAAGGGTCACCTCACAACCGGCATTTTCGTGAAACTTTTTTTTAACTAAGTGATAAAGGGGGGAGCTAAATATCTAAAAGAATACTATCGTTTAATTAATTGTTGAATTACGGCTGAGGAAAATGCAGTAAGAGAAAGTCGAGTGAAGGTCACAAAATATCTCGAAAAAGAAAAACCGCAGCAAGCTCAATCTGGGTGTTCCGTTCAGGCACTGCCACCGCATCTGACACCAAGGTTTCCGCCAAAATCCATCAACCGGAAGTGCGACTTTAATGATTTTTTCAGTTCTTCGCTGTTTTCACAAAAACGGCTCAAATGATTTTCTTTAAACTTGTTGTACTATCTACACATATCACTACACTCATCACACTTATTTGAAACATTTTCACGAGAAAATTGATTTTTGGGGTTCTGGGGGAAGAGCAACGTTAAGCTTTCCTCTACAGTACCACTTCAGCACAATATTTGGTTCCACGACCTATATAATATTGAAGTACTGTAGAAACATTGGTAGAACTCTCAATTTGAAGAAAAACGCTTAACCGGAAGTGCTTTAGAGAAGAAGTTTTTCAATTTTTTTTTTTTTTGTAATTTTCTCGGAAACGAATTTAAACTTTGTTTGATTGGTGAGAGTTGGCTGGCACATAGGCCAGGTACGCGGCCATCTTTTGTATAGCATGCCCAAGTAAACGTTTGTGAACAGCGAGCTGTGTGTGATTGTTTTACACCAGATTTTTTGTTTTGTTTTTGGTTAAAAAAATATTAAATAAAATAAAATAATTTCAGTGTTTTTCACAAAAATAAATTATTCAATATGGAAGATATTTTATGTGAAGATGAAGAGGGGTGTGTGTGTCTGTCTGTCTGGAAGACAGTATGGTTGAACATTTCTGGTATATATTTAATCAGATAGTGAAGAAGTGAGAGTGGCGCGGTCCAACAGTTTATTTCCAGTAATGTACACCACATCCACAGATACACATCTCCACCACCAAATAACACAAATTATACCTGATTAATGATGACGTTATTCATGTATATAATACATCTTAACCATAGCAACATTTTAATCAAAAATTTTTGCTATTTATTTATGTTTTTTATTACAGGTATGAAATGTTATTACCTTCAACATTAATTACAGTCAACAAGATAATTTCTGTTTCTCCCTTCTTGTGACTGGTTTCTGTAGCCAGTATTTTGATTGGCGATTAGAAATACGTTGCAACGCTGAGCTCAATAATAAGTTTTTTGCATGGAACCATCGAATCTCGCTTTTTAACGTAACAGCAGCTTTAGATATTGGACAATTTATTGCACAAAAACAAAATTATTATTTTAAAACCGAAATTAGTCCATTATTTTCAATTTATTTTACCCTTAAAAATCATGTATTCATATAAAATATTTCTATATCTGGCGGTGGTTCAAACGCAAGAAAATCAAATTATCTGTGGACTGTTTTACTTTTTCTTAATAGCCTAAAAGCTGATGCCAAAAAAATCAAAATAAAAATACTTTCTCTTACTTCTAGTAAAGAGAAAAAGTATCGCGATCGTGCCAGATTTTCGAAATTGAGTTTTCACCGGAAACACATGTTTTGAGGCCTCTTGAAGAGGAATAGTTTGTTGTATTGGAGGTTTATCTGAATATCCAAAAACACAAAAGTCACTGGAAGCTCAAACGATATTTCACCGGCAACGGAAACGAAGATTTCAGGCAACAGCCATCAACCGCAAGTGCGAGTTTACTGAATTTTTTCCTTCAGTTTTCCTAATTTTCTCGTAAACGGCTCCAACGATTTTCTTTAAACTTCATGTACTATCTACACAAACAAACATCTATCACTTTTATTTTTACATTGTTTCAGAAAAATTGCTTTTTTGGGGTTCTGGGGGAACAGTAGCGTTATTCTCTAAAGTACCACTTCAGTATAATATGTATGTTTTTACTACCAACATAAAATACATTCAGAAGCATTGATAGAATTCCAAATTTGAAACATTGGTTAACCGGAAGTGCGACTTTACAGAATAAATTTTTGAGTATTTTATAACTGACCGGAAAACGGTTACAACGACTTTCTTTAAATTTGGAATGGTTGCTGCCTAGATAGAAACGTAAAACTTTGTTTAAAATATTTTTAGTAAAAATCCCCACCACCCAATGTATAGTCAGCCCAATTAATCATAGTAACGTTTCAATTTTAAAGAAAATTTCTTAATTAAATTGTATTAATTATTGTGAGAGAAAGTGGTGGGAGTGTTGTTTCACACCAGATTTTTACTTTCTCTTATTTTCTTTTGTTTAACAGGAAATATGGCGATCTTGTTCATCTTTTGAAATTGAGTTTTCGCCAGAAATGCGTGTTTGAAGTGCCATAAGTACGAAAGGACTGTTTTTAGCGAGTAGTCTCAATATTGCTGAGTGGTTTGGTTGAGTGAACAAAATATCTGTAAAACGAAAAATCGGAGGGAGCCTTAAATTTGATAGTTTGTTCAAGTACCACCATGTGACCTGCCTCCAAGGTTTCGGTCAAAATCCGTCAACAGGAAGTACATATTTTGCTGATTTTTTGTCCCCGAAAACAATTACAATGATTTCCTTTAAATTGTGCATAGTAACCACAAATTTATAATCTATGATTTTATCCGTCAAAGCATACTTCAATTTTTACTTCCTCTTACTCCTAGTAAGAGGAAGTATTGTAATCGTGTCAAATTTTCGATATCGAGTTTTCACCGGAAATATCCGTTTTGAGGTCCCCTGAGTCCAAAAAAGTGGTTTTTAGCGA
>JAAEAF010006250.1:0-57037 GCA_011037195.1 Triatoma infestans | reverse complement strand
TAGGTCTGGGGCTGCCGTCTATTTTGAGTCGGGAGATCATTTGGTAGCGCCTCTTGGTGAGTGGGCCACTGTTTTGCAGGCTGAGTTTTATGCAATTCTTTGCTGTATTTTGGATGAGAGGGTGCGTAACACTAATTTAAAAGGTGTTTGTATCTACTCGGACAGCCAGGCTGCGTTGAAGGCGCTTAGCTCATGTGTCTTCACTTCCAGATTGGTGTTGGAATGTTCTAAAAGACTGGAAGATCTTTCTTCATTGAAGATTCTGCTTCAATGGTCTGTGTTCCAGGTCATATGGGAATCTTTGGGAATGAGGAGGTCGATAGGTTTGCCAAATTAAGCGCCTCTCTCCCTGCTGTTGGTGTATCTTCTGGCACATGTTTGTCAGGCTTCCAGACGTGGATGACCTGACAGCACTCATCCTTATGGATGAGTGAGTTGGTTGTCTGGCAGTCTAAGATGCTCATTAGGGGTCCGGACGGGGCTTTGAGTAGCGGGATCCGATGTCTGTGTTTGGGCTGTGAGAAGATTATGTTTAGGACCTTCGGCCGGAATTGGATATCGGTAGAGGATCTTAAGCAATGTCCTTTTAAGGTTTTGGTCGAGCGCTTATCGGGCCGGAGCCGTTCTGTGGTGTCTCAAGATGCCTCAGGAGTGCATCCATTAAGCTATGGATGCAGGACCGATCAAGGGAATGGTGGGTCAAAACTCCAGGCCAGAGACAGGCGAAAAAGTTTATCTATAGCTACTCGCCCAAGCTAACTGCAGAATTACTCCAACTAGGCCGGGTGGCCATAAGGATAGCAGTTGGCATTCTCACTGGCCACTGTAGATTAAATAAGCACATGCATCGCATGGGCCTGGCAACGGATAGCCTGTGTAGGTTTTGTCAGGAAGAAGAGGAGACGGCACTGCATGTGGTATGTCAGTGCGAGGGGCTGGTCTGGCTAAGGTACCGCCTCTTTGGTAAAGAGAAGCTGGTGCCAACAAGCCTCAGCCAGGGCCCTCTCTCGGACCTATTAAGTCTTCTAAGGCAAGCAGGACTCGAGAGGGTGCTCTGATGGCGGGTGCTCTGATTGACCACCTGGGAGCCCCCCCCCAATTCCACAGTTCGGTTAAGGACAGGATAGGGGGAGGGTCTCCAACTAGGGGGGTGCCACAATAGATCCTTGGGGTGTCGCGGTGGCGTAGGCTGAATAGCCATTCCCCCGGTAGAATCCATCTATCTATCTCTAAGGTTTTGGTCCGATTTGTTCGGTCTGTGGGGAAACTTAGATGGGTAAAACCTGGGACTGGAACTTTTGTTCCAGACCCAGTAGTTGTTATTCTTTAGGGGTAGCTATATGGGCCCAGGGAGGCTTTGGATAGAGTAGGGTTTTGCCCTCCGCTTCCTTGAATATTAATAATAAATACCAAATTTAATGAAATTCGTCGGTGTATAGAGAAAATCGCGAAAACTGAAAAAAGAAAGAAAACTTCAGTAAAACAACACTTCCGGTTTACTAATTTTTTTGAAAACTCTGAACTTCAGCCGTCAATTTAATTTTTAATTAATTTTGTCTAGATGGTAGAATTGTATAATCAACTATGATAGCTACAGGAGAAAAACCTAACCCCACACCTCTCCCCCAAAAGCCCAGTTAAATGACTTTACGAAGAAAAAAAGTTTCAAATAAAAGTTGTAGCTCTTTGTTTGTGTAGCTCACATTACGAGTTTACACAAACAAAGTTAAGTAAACTTAAAAATAGTTGGAACCGTTTTAGAGAAAATAGTCCAAACTTGAAAAATATTTTTCAGTCAAAACGCATTTCCGACTATCCGATTTTCTTCAAAGCTAGAATTTCAACAACATATTTAATTCTAATTAATATTATTTATATGAGCGAATTATCCAATAAACTGAAATAGCACTTTAGATGAAAACCTACCCCTCCCCTCCCCCAAAAGTGCCCTTAAATGAATTTTTTCGGAAGAAATGTTTTAAATAAAAGTTGTAGCTCTTTGTATATATAGTTGATGTATGATATTTAAAGAAAATCGTTCGAGTCGTTTTTGAGAAAATTACAAAAACTGAAAAAAAAAACATTTAGTAAAGTGGAACTTCCGGTTGAACGATTTTTACGAAAAGCCTATGTTCAGGTCACCTGGTGGCACTTTAACAAAATATAAAGTTTGATCATTCTTCGATTTTTTGTTTTTTTGAGATATACTGTCCTATACACACGCACACATACACACACACACTCACACAGACCAATTATTTTCCGGTAAAAAAGTAGATATCCAATATTTGACACGATTACAATACTTCCTCTTACTAGGAGTAAGAGAAAGTAAAAATATCATTGATGAATAAAGTGTATAATAAAAAGTTTAGGTTAAAGTCGCTTTTTCTATCAGAAATATTTTCCGTGATAGCCTAGCTTCCTTTTGTGGTTATCGATCGGTTTCGGGTGTTCGCTCATCATTAGGATGCTTTTTTTGTCGAACAGTGTGATAACATGGACTTTCATAGAGCAAATTTAGTTAATACATAGTAAAGTTCATAGTTAAATTTAGCAAATTTAGTTAATACACACGAGTGTATCAACTTATAATTAGTTGAACGAATCTATGTTATCACACTGTTTGACAAAAAAGCATCCTGATGATGGGCGAACGCCAAGGCCGGTCGATGACCACAAAAACAAGCAGGCTATCACGGAAAATTTCTCATCTGATGCTTTCCTGCTCTGCGGAACCAACCACAAAAATCGCTATCTCTTATATTGATTCTTTTTTACTTTCTCTTACTCCTAGTAAGAGGAAGTACTGTAATCGTCTCAAATTTTTCGATATCGAGTTTTCACCGGAAATATCCGTTTTGAGGTCCCTGAGTCCAAAAAACTGGTGTTTTTAGCAAATGGTCTGTGTGTATGTATGTATGTGAACAGCATAGCTCAAAAACGAAAAACCGTAGAAAGTTGAAACTGATATTCCGTTTAGGTATCACAATGGAATCTGACAGTAGGTTATCTGTCGAAATTCCACAACCGGAAGTACCACTTTACCAGTTTCTTTTTTTTTTTTACGTTTTTGCGATTTTCTCAAAAATGGCTCCGACGATTTTCTTTAAACTTGTTATATCATACCCATACAAAGAGCTACAACTTATTTGAAACATTTCTCCGGAAAAATTCATTTAAGGGCACATCTGGGAGAGAGGTGGGGTTAGGTTTTCATCTAAAGTGCTATTTCAGTTTATTAGACAATTTTGTCATCTAAATAATGTTAATTAGAATTAAATATGTTGTTGAAATAATGTGTTTGAAAAAAATCGGATAACTAGAAGTGCGTTTATTTTAACACTTTACTAAATGATTTTTTTTTTTTCACTTTTTCTCGATTTTCTCAAAAATGTCTCCGACGATTTTCTAGTAACTAAATATATATACTAAACATGCAAAGATCTACAACTTTTATTTCAAACATTTCTTTGGGAAAATTCATGTAAGGGTACTGTTAGGAGAGAGGTAGGGTTATAGCTTCCTGTAAAGTGCTATCATAGTTGATTATACAATGCTATCATCCAAAGAAAATTAATTAGAAATAAATACATGGCCAAAATTTCGAGTTTTAAGAAAATTAGTAAACTGGAAGTACGCTTTTACTGAACAGTTTTTTCAGTTTTCGACAAATTTCGTTAAATTTGGTACACAAACTATAAGATTTGTCAATTATAATTTTGAGAACAGGAGTAAGAGAACGTTGTGCGAGTGTTTCACACCAGATTTTTTACTTTTTAAAACTACTATTATCAAAGTATTTTTTATTGTTATAATTTTAATTCAAAAAATATATTTTTTTTTTTTTTCTTACACAGTTTTAGCTTTTACAATTAGCATTTAACAATTTTCTAGTAATGACAAAAAAAAAATTGGTTGTCTATACATTGTTAGTCAGTTTCTTTGGCTATTGTCCATTAGTATTCAAATTTGATCTCTTTTGATAGACAAGGGGCCTTCAACCATGGAACACAGCACAATGATGCAACGATGTAATTCTATGAAACATGGAATCCATGCTAGATTTGTAGTATAGAACATAAAATCTGCAAATATTTGTTTTTGATTTTTCTCCAATTCCAATCCAGATAAAATTTGGTTGTTTTTTCTCGGCAATAAATATAGGCCAATTAATTTGTGGATTAATCAGCTAGATGTTGAGATAATCTCTTTATTTTGTTTACAATGTATTTGCAACATACTTGATTCTGACTTCTCGAACTGCCATCATTAATTGATTTTTAATGTTCTGTTAAAACATCATTACCAAGTTTTGTAATGTTAATCCATCCAGTATTCGTAGCTATCGCTAATGTGAACGCCAGCATTTAAAATAAAAAATCAAAACATCTTCTACAAAATAAAACAATAAAAAAAATTACTTCTGAAATCAACTTTAACTTGCTACGATACAAATCTAAACCATATACTACGCCTTGTTGCGAATGTTAGTTCAGAACGAAATTTTCTTATTGTTATGGTTGGTTTCGCTGAGCTGGAAAGCATCAGAGATACCATTTTTCGGGAAATATTATCGTAAATATTTAATAATATTCATATATTTATATATTATAATATTATACTAATAATATAATACTACAATACTATAATATGACTTAGTAGAAGAAATTCAAACAATATCCGGGATATAAGCATTGCTTTACGCGAATGATCTCGTGATCTGGGCAACAAGTAGATGTATTGAATCTTTGCAAGAGGAACTAACACGCGGACTTGAAGTATTGGCTAGTTGGTCTGAAATAAAGGAAATGCAGGTGAACCCCCTAAAGACCGAATATGAGCTTTTCACCCTCTACACCATACAACATGATGTGTCCTGGGTATTCAAAGAGAAATGTTTGAGGCGGACTAATGAAGCAGTCTATCTAGGCATTAAAATTGATTCTAAGCTGAATTGGATTAATCAAACGGAAATCCCGGTAAATAAAGGCGAAATACACTTAGGTTTATTGAGAAGAATAACAGGCATTAAGTGGGGTACGTCTCAAGATGTGTTAATCCAGGCATAAGTCATACGTGAGACCTGTGATGGAGTATGGCACCGAACTTATTGCTACAGCATCGGGACCAATTTTAAAGAAGCTAGATATCACCCAGAACCAAGCGCTGAAAATTATCACTGGTGCCCCAAAGTCCACGCCTATTGCAGCAATGGAAATACAATCAGGCATCGAACCAATTAAGTCTTAGGAGAGATATGGTGGTGCTAAAAACCAGTGAGCGTTTAAAGCGTAAGGTACTGGGACCATTATAGGCAACCGCCTCAAAGGCTAAGTAGTCTCAAAAGACTTTTTTATCGACTGCCGAAGAGTTAAGCGACAGATGTTTCCAAATGTGCAAGTGAGGGCCAAAAATATCTCGCCGAAGGAATGCTGCACCTTATTGGAGAGGTGAAAAAAGGAGATACTGCTAACTACGAATTGAAGACCCTAGCCTTAGAAACCATTTCTGAAACCTTTCAGGGTACCTACCCCGAAAATATTTGGATGTATATTTATTCAGATGGGTCAGCATCGTGTGCTATCTACAACGCGGCCGCGGGAGTCTATTCATCAGTTTTTAGTTTGGCTGAACCGGTAGCAAGGGTTGCCTCCAATTTTAATGGGGAAGTTAGAGCGGTTCTTTTAGCCCTAAAACAAATATTTCACTTAAAGGTAAACAAGGAAATTTTTTATTTATTGACTCGTAGGGGCGATAAAGGCATTAACTACTTGGGCAGAAACCGAATCCTACGACGTCATAGAATGTCGAGAAACCATTAACGACCTAATCGAGAAGGAAGTAGAAGTAGTTTTACAGTGACTCCCTCGCCATTGCGGCATAAAAGGAAGCGAGGAAGCGGACAGACTAGCCAATTCAACGGCAGGTATGACCCAGCCGGAGGGATCCATTTCAGTTGAAACGGCTCAGCGACTTCTCCGGTCAAGTGTGAAAAAAAAAAAACGGCAGAATTACATGAGATACAGTCAGAGGGCAAGCGTTGGGCGATCCTCCGTCAGAGTGTGTTGCCAAATAATCTGCCGCGAAGCGAAGCAGTGGCCTGCTTCCGATTATTAACCGGACTTGACTACAAGCACATTTATATAAAATTGGATTAGTCGATAATCCGGATTGTGTTCTCTGCGGGACCGGGCACACAACTGGAGATCACTTCTTCGAGTGCGAGGCCCCTGCTGATTTAAATACACCAACTAATGACGAGCTCTCAGCAAGAGCTAAGATATATTGGGCTGCTAGAAGTCGAATGGCGGAATGCCAACTATGGCGTAGGGCATTGGGGGAAAAAAAACAATATTATAATAATAACTTTTCTTTCATACTTCATCTCATTTTAATGTATTCAGTGTTTATTAGAAGTAACTCATTTTTATTATTTGTACAATTTTTTCATTTGTAAAAATGGGCATTATCCGTAATAAATAATAAATATATATATATAAATAAATAATAAATATATATAATAATCAGAGACATTTTCCATGGAAGCCTGCTTCACAAAATGAAGCAGGCTACCACGGAAAATGTCTCGATGCTTTCCAGCTCTGCGGAACCAACCACCACAACAATATATAATAATACTATAATAATATACTATAATAACTGTTACGTATTCCCGGTGTTTAAGGGAAGTTTTTACAAAAAAAATGCAACGGAATACGTAACTAGTTGAGTAACGGTCGATTAAATAAATCAATAAAAGAGACAGTGACGTTACTTAGAATTTTTGGCACCCAGAGCACTGTTGTAACGTTCTAGCCTCAGTACAGGGTACCAGTTTCTCGTTGTACTCACCTAGCCAAGTGGCAGGGCCCCACTAGTAGCCATCTTTGTTAAGTTCCGTTCTAACTGTTGAGCTGAAGTGACGCTAACTAGACCGCATTTGGTTTCTTAGTGAACACCTTACACACATCCGTTTATATTGTTTTAATCATTTGGTGAGGTTGCACAGTTACCTCCTAATATCATTATTCAAGTGTAGTTCAAGTTCTGTGGCGTATCGTAAAATCGCTGTAGCATAGTTCTCCTTTTACGCCGTACAGTTCCTGCCTCACGTTTGTAATCTTTCCAGCAGTCTGGTAATCATTTACTTTACAGTTTTCACACTCAGTACGAGCTTATTCAGCAGTGTGATAATAGGAGTCACCAATCTAAATAGCGCCAATCTCTGGTGGATGCACGTGGCTTATATTAACATCTTCTACTTTCAGAGTAAGATCATTTTCCCATTCTTTCCTCTCCTTTATATCTCTACTCATTATTAATTGTTAATATAAGTTGGCAGAAGCCGTTTATGCGATTATTGAAATCGCTCTGAAGGTAACATTTCATATTATTTTCTCTTTTCTCAGTACCTTCAGTCTCAGCTTAACATTTATTGTATTACTAATCGTTTGTCTAATTCAAAGCTAAGTGACTATTCACTGCCTGCTCAACTTGTACATTCTGGGGATACGTATTCTGTACACTAGATAGTACGAATTCTAATTAAAGGAGGTGTACGGAACTGTAACTTTAAGGCAAGTGTACGCACCTTAGCTTTTCTTACTAGCCCTCCTAGTGTTCTTATATTTTCTCTCAACCTAGTTTGAGAATATACAGTTCTGTCTGTAACCTATATATTTCCTACATAGTTATTCTTATGCCAACAGCTTTGCAGCTTCGCTGCTGGTCCTCCGTCGGATGTGAAGTCATCCTCTCTTCAGCAACCTGTGGACAGCTCTGGAAGGGATTGTTTGCATTCAGACAGTCAGAGTAATTCCCAGGGCGTACCCACTAGTCAGCGTTCGTTTTCGAGCTCGGATGTGAGGCGGGAGAACTGGGGAGACGCTTTGTTCATCAATAAACTTATTATTATTTTTGACTTAGTGCTTTTTCTGTCTTTGTTGCCCCACCTTTCTATTCTTTACAGCAAGACCTGCCTATGGTCTCCTTACGGAGTTCCTGCAGTGTTCTAAATTCCCGGAAACCATCTAGTGGTGCCGGATGAACTCTACCGAGCTTGCAAATACGTAACAATAACAATAATAATAATAATAAATTTAATAATATCCTAATATATCTCTGAAATATTCTTAGAATTTACAAAATTCTCTTTAATCATATTTGGTGACGAGTTGAAAGGAAGCGCAATGCTCGAAAGCAGTGGTCCTATTGGTACAGTTACTTTTTAGTAATTGCCGTTTGTTTCTTGAAATCTGAATTGATAGGATATCTAGTAAGTAACTTGATACTATCGAGCAACTGTATTGTTTCGTTAGTGTTAATAAATAAATGATACAAATCTTTATAATAATCATTTATTAATTTATTAGAACAAAAATTGATTGTAACACAGTAAAACAAAGATATAAATAACAGCGACTATAATCTAGCTGACTGAATACGTACAGAATACAAGTAATATTCTTGGGACGGGTGTTGGTGTAGTGGTTATGAGCACGGACTTGCAACTAGGATGACCCCAGTTCGGATCCCCCATATAACTGCTAAATTTTATTTATATGTATTAAAAAAATGTTTATGGTAAAATAGGTGCTTCCGCCCCCGTCAGCGACACCTAATTTGGACGTTAAGCCTGCCTGAAAAAATAGGAATTACTTTACTTTACAAGTAACATTCTTAAAGTACGGCCATATAAATAAAAAAACCAATTAGCATAGCTTTGTTGAACGCAAGATGGGAATAACGTTTTGTTGATTTAATTCAACGTTCTTCACAGGCATAAACACTTCCAGGTTTTCAAATAAATATGTTGAGAAACTGTAATAAAGACTTTAATTTATTTATTATTATTCATTTATTTAAAGAGTTAATTTAAAATACATAAAAAAAAATATTGTAGATTATATAAAAACTCCTAAATTGAAATTTAATGGAAATAAGTTGTGTATGAAATGAAAAACTTAAAATTTTCTCTATAACCACATTCCCATTTTAACTTCTACACTTTTTTTTTCTTATTTATTTAATCAAAAATTTTTTCCAGTTTTCAGTTTCATTTTCATTTCCAAGTCATATGGCTTGATAACTTTCTCAATGGTGAGGATAAAGTTCTTTTCTGTTATTCGCTTAATAAATTTTTTCTTGAATTTATGATTTATCTTAATTTTTTTTTGTATGGACGAAATGTGAGAAAAACATACATTTTCAATTTTAAATAATATTAACATTAAAGATTATAAGTTGAAGTTTATGAAAATTTGCATGGTTGTAATGATTTTTCAGTAATTATGCTCACTGAATATTATGAAATTAACTGATATTAATTGCAATAAAAAAAAATTAATATTAAATTAAAAGAAAATTTATTTTCAGAATACTAAATTTCAGGGAAAACTCATGCCCAATCTTTCGCGATTTCTTTGTTTATAAGTTTCGTCTTCTCAGCTACTTAACATATAATTTTCCAACTTAGTTGCAACTCCATATCTGCTTCAATATGATCTAAGATCCGAAAGGTCCCTTATATAGATATATTTATCTCTTAATGATCATACGACTAAATCTCGAAGCTTCATAACACTGGAACACTCAATCACAAATACTTTATCAAAACAGCTTATAATAATACTGACTCTTCCGTTACCAACTTATAATGTTCCCCTAAATAACTTTACGAAAAAATCTTGTACAGAATAATTTTAGAAATTACACGACTTCGCGTTTATAAATAGATCTTTTTAGGTTCATTGTTCTTTTTACCTATTTATGTTTATAGAATTTATACAAGAATAGAACTTAAATAAAGTAAACTTGACACAATTCTTAGGAAGGTGTAATGGGTTCAGATGTCTTGGAGAGGTGTGATGATGTGATGAATAGTTGGGAGTTAGTTAGAGATTTTAGAGAGTTGTTATTCGAAATATGAATTACGAATTACGAAAATAGATATATGTATATTTTAACAATAATTTAAACGTTTGAAAAGATAAAGTACAATTAATTTAAAATGATTTAAATTGTAACTAGAATGCACCAACTATAATGATTGATAATTAATATATGTTTAAATACTTAGATAGGGACGCGCTCCGGTGTGTGAATTATGTCACTGGTAGAATCTTGATGTTACGCTGATGAAATACTGAAGAATAATCCTCCCCACTCCGGTAGGGAGAGACCTTATATTGCCATCACCACACATTGACAAGTCTTGTAATTACGGGTCACACTCAAACATCTCTTGCCGTGTGTTGACCCCAGTTCCTGAACAGGTGTTGGCGGTTATCAAAGGATTGTAGCCAGGTGGTGGGTCTTTAGAGTGTTTAGTTTATTGCCGTGTGTTGACCCTAGGTTTTGAATAGCTCGGCAACAGGTGTGCAACAGGTGATGGCAGTTATCAAAGGACTGTGCCAGGTGTTCGGTCTTTTGAGTGATTTGTTGATCCTTGTGAAAGCGGTGCGACTTTGGCGGGCGGTCCTTTGACCGTGCACTGTCCGCAGCTATTGTATTGAATAATAGCGTCTCGCTGGCACCACTAGTTATAATTTTTATAATTAAAATTATATATTTCTGTTATCACTCCTTCTTGTTATCACATTGCAAAGGCAGATAACTAACTATACTACTGATACTCGTAAACTAAAGGAACAACACGAAGAAATAAATTACCATAAAGTACATGATCTGAAGTCCTCTAAGAACGAAAACAAGAATTAATCGAATTAGTATTATATATATTATGTGTGTGTGTGTTAACAAAATATTTCAAAAAATGAAAAATTGCAGGAAGCTCATAAATGGTATTTCTTTCAGGTATAACAACAGCATCTGACACGAAGATTTCCGGTAAAATCCATTAACCGGAAGTGCAACTTTAGATCAGAGATATTTTCCGAGATAGCATGCTTCTTTTTTGTGGCCATCGACCGGCCCATCCCTTTTTTGTGGCGTTCGCCCATCATCAGGATGTTTTTGTCAAATATTATAATTGCATAGACTTGCACTTATACCAGTTGATACACCCAGTGTATTGAATTCCATGTATATATTAACTGAATTTGCTCTGTAGAAGTCTATGTTAGGACACTGTTTTGACAAAAAAAAACCTGTAATAGATGTGTGAGTGTTTCACGCCAGATTTTTTTTTTTAAGCTGAGTAACCCTTTAAGTTTAGACAAAATCTTAAATAATTACAGTTTAACAGTGGTAAAAAAGATAAAAATGTTGAATGCTTGTCTTTAGATAGGGCTTAGAATGATATAACTCTTAGATGGATGCAAGAAAGTATAACTATTTTATTTTCAAAATTATGAGAAAATATAAACTCCTTCGCAAAAAGGGTAACCAGGTAAAAAAAGTACAGTTATTGGGACAGTTCATCAACCTTGATGGCATTATACTACCCCATTCTTCTGACAGGGCAGGAACTGAACGAACAAAGAGAAGACATTCTTTCCATGACAGAATTGTTGTAGACACCAAAGAGAACACATCAGAACTGTGCCAGTTATAAGTTATAACATAAGAGTTTACTTAATTACAGAGTTATTGAATAGCATTTAAATATCTTTAAAGAATATATTTAATTTAATCTACCAGTGTTTACTTAATTATTCTTATTACTTCTATCTCACACATACATACAAGCCCTATTACTAAACCGCTCGTGCTACTACAAGCATACAACAACAACATCACCACACACATTTCAACTCATATATAAAACATAAATTGGTTCTAAAATTGATAATGATAGCAGAAATCTTTAATTATAAGTAATTTTTTTCAACTAAATTAAATTCCGTAAAAGAATTACAGATTATTAAACCAAAAAATATGGTGAAACCCTCACTCAACTTCCTCTTATTCCAGTTTTTACATTGTAATTGACAAATTTTTTTTATAGTTAGTGTTATTTACGAAATTTAATGAAATACGTCGAAAACTAGAACAAAAAAAACTGCTCAGGAAAAGCGCACTTCCGGTTTACTAACTCGGAATTTTGGTCATCTATTTATTTCTAATTAATTTTGTTTTGATGGTAGAAATGTATAATCAACTATGATAACACTTTAGAGAAAAATTAAATCCCACCACTCCCCCACCCCCGAAAACCCCTTAAATGACTTTACCAGAACAAATGTTGCAAATAAAAGTTGTAGCTCTTTATATGTGTAATTCACATTCCTAGTTTAAAGAAAATCTTTGGAGCCGGTTTACGAGTAAATACCACAAAACTAAAAAATACATTTCAGCAAAAAAGCACTTCCGGTCATCCGATTTTTTTTTCAAACTCAGAGTTTCAAGAACATATTTAATTGTAATTAATATTATTTAGATGACAGAATAGTTATAGTAATTTGAAATAGCACTTTTTGAGGAAAGCCTAACCCCACCCCTCTACCAAAAGTTCCCTTAAATAATTTTTTCTAAAGAAACGTTTCAAAATAAAAGTTGGTGATTTTTGTGTGTGTAGTTGATTATACGAAGTTTGCAGAAAATCGTCGGAGCCATTTTTGAGAAAATTACAAAAAAGTGAAGAAAAAAAAATCAGTAAAGTGGTACTTCCGGTTGAGGAATTTTGACAGATGACTTACTGTCGGATTCTATGGTGATACCCAAGTAGAATATGAAGTTTGAACTTTCTACGATTTTTCATTTTTGAGCTTTTTTGATTTTGAACACACAATCAACCACCTTGCAGCGACGACGACTAGTGAAGTAGAAGGGGAGTGCTAAATTCTGCGTATATATATAGAGGGAGCTCATCAGCTCTCTACACTTGTCGTCGTCGCTCCAAGTTGTGTAGTTCTTCCGCCACCCCTACCGCCCGTCCACCGCTTACTTAGCCGCCTACTTTCACTGCACCTATATGCTAGGTATATGGACACCACATAATTATTTTGTGCCGGGTGAAAGTGACTATAGTAAAGAACACACAATCAACCACTTTGTAGCGACGACGACAAGTGGAGAGAGCTGATGTAACTAAAGTAGAGGGAGCACGAGCTCCCTCAATGTTGTATACGCAGAATTTAGCTCCCTCCTCCTTCTACTTCACTAGTCGTCGTCGCTGCAAGGTGGTTGATTGTGTGTTCTTCCGCCACCCCTACCGCCCGTCTGCTCCTTACTTCGCCGCATGAAATTTGTGTGTAAGAAGTGTCTTTATTGCAGAAGGTATATTTATTTATTTAAATCCTTTAATAATTTTTTGATTTGTTTAAAAATGTCAACGAAGGATTGCATCTGTGAAGGATCCCAAAACCTGGAATTTCCAGCTTGTGTTGTAACAGCTCCACCAAACCCTGTGAATGTAGAAGAAGAGAACGAAGTTGTATGTGCCAAGAAACCTCGAATAGAAATAATGAAGAAGTGTCTTTTTTCTGTGTGGAATTTACTGAAGACGGAACTGTTTTTGAGGACAATGAAATTAATTCAGATTCTCGATGTATTTCAGGAAACATCAATGTGTATCAGGGAGTCGACCAGTCAGACATTGACAATCTGGGAGACATTCCTGGAGTGTATTGGGAATGCATGCAGTTCACTGGAGACAATAGACAACTCATCTATGAAAAACAATTCGTCGATTGCGTGGACGGGTCATTAAATCAGGGACGAGAAAAAAAGAAATATCCTAGGAGCTGCTTTAAATAGTCAAATAACAGATGTACCATCAACAAGTAGAGCTACAATGGTATTATATTCAAGCTCCATGCAATGATACTGATTATGTTACATTTGAACATGTTCATTTAATTAACACATGGGGTAATGGATATAAAATATTTGATGTAGGTGATAAAGCAAAACTAATGTTAACTAGTTTGGAATTGTGATGGATGCCAGAAATATAGAAATATATTTCATTTGAAATTATCAAAATTATGAAGAAAATGTAACATTCGCTGGCAAAAGGGACTACACAGGTAGAAGACTACAGTTACAGAAAGAGTTCAAAGGACCTGGTTAGCTTTGTCTTTTAGAGTTCACAGAACTTTGGTAGCTTTGTCTTTTCACCCCTTCTCACAGGGGAAGTTTGTACTAACAAGAGAAGGTATTCTTTCGACAATCTGCATTCTGCTTTCAAATAAGAACAGCCTGTACTAGACATTCAATCAGAACACTTGTCTTTCGCTCTCTTAGCATCAGTGCCAGTCATATATTAAAACATAGCTAGTTTCAGTATATTAATAAGCATATTACTGTGTTATTGAACAGTATTTAAATATCTTTAAAGATAATATATTTAATTTAACCTACCAGTGTTTTCTTTAAAGATAATATATTTAATTTAACCTACTAGTGTTTTCTTAATTATTCTTATTACTTCTCTTTGCACATACACACAAGCCCTTTACTAAACCGCTCACGCCACAAACTACTACCTCAAATACACTACCACCAATAATATTTCAGCACGTATTTCTGTACAATTAACTTCTTTTTGGATAAATTATGCACAATATAATAGCTCACCCCCTGGATCGAGTATAGTAAAAGTTGAATGTATTATAATAATACCACGTGGTATTCGTTCTAGTTTTAATACAGGTACTACTTGTTACCGGTTCTGCTAACAGTAGTCAATGTATATTTGGTGAAAGTGCTATAGGATTAAATTTAAAATTTTGTACTAGAAATGTAACTGTTTTTCATAATGCCACCCCCAGTTCACTCACACACACACACAAATACACGCACACGCACTCAGACCATTTTCTAAAAACCACATTTTTGGACTCAGGGGACCTCAAAACGTTTATTTCCGATGAAAACACGATATCTAAAATTTGGCACGATTACAATACTTCCTCTTACTAGAAGGAGTAAAAGAAAGTAAAAATTATTTATGTAACAATGAATATCATATAAACAATCCTATTATTTTTTTGTTCCCTCAAATTTAGTTGAAGAAATAAGCAATGGAAAATAAAGTGGGGAGCGAAAGGAAGGAGTGAAAGGAATGATATTTGATCCCCTGTTCCACTGCCTAATGCGGTTCATCCATTAAATACAAGGTGGCTGTATAAAGAATGAAGATTGTATTCTGAAGAAGTAAATTACGTTTCCTTAGTTACAGTTTTACCAACAAGAAGACCATTTATCCCTGTGACGAGGTACTTACCACTGCCACATGATATCTCCCCCTCCCAATCTCCTTTCGTTCTTATTTTTTTATCTCACGCCATTTTTTTTCTTTTTTCTTCCTTCCCCCACTTTTCTTTTTCATTTCCTTTTGCGAGTGTTGCTAAAAGGTGTTTTTATCTTTGTAAATGATGCCTAACTTGTTTCTGTAAAGGTTTTCTTTGTTTATTTAAATGAGATCTATGTATCAATTGTTTATTTGGAGAGTAAATTTTTATTTGCTCTAGCATCTCTCATTTATAAATAAATATATATATATATATAATACTGGGTAAAAGCTTTCTATCTGGGGATGACATTTTATCCTATCTTACGGGCCAGATTTCCTCTGTGCTCCACTGATTTCATCATACGCCCGTCATACTTGAAGAATTAGATTCAGCTAGTTAACAGTTGTATCATAAAAATTATATTCGTTTATTACTTTCTCTTACTCCTAGTAAGAGGAAGTATTAAAATCGTGTCAAATTTTCGAGTTTTCACCGGAAATATCTGTTTTGAGGCCCCCTGAGTCCAAAAAAGTGGTTTTTAGCAAATGGTCAGTGTCTGTGCGACTGTGTGTATGTATGTGAACAGCATAGCTCAAAAATGAAAAACCAAAAGAATGTTGAAACTTGATATTACGTTTAGATATAACCATGGGATCTGACGGTGCATTATCTGTCAAAATTCCTCAACCGGAAGTACCATTTTACTAGTTTTTTTTTTTCAAGTTTTTGCAATTTTCTCAAAAATGGCTCCGACAATTTTTTTTAAACATCTTATATCCACTACATACAGAGAGCTACAACTTTTATTGAAACATTTCTCCGGAAAATTCATTTAAGGGCACTTCTGGGGAAGGGGTGGGGTTAGGTTTTCATTGTAACTGCTATGCCAGTTTATTAGACAATTCTGTCATCTAAATAATGTTAATTAGAATTAAATATGTTCTTGAAATTCCGACTTTGAAAAAATCGGATGACCGGAAATGCGTTTACTTAACCCCTTTACTTAATGATTTTTTCACTTCTTCGCGATTTTCTCAAAAATGGCTCTGACGATTTTCTTCAAACTTGGTATATCAACTACACATACTAACATCTACAACTTTTATTTGAAATATTTCTCTGGGAAAATTCATTTAAGGGCACTTTTAGGGGAGGGTGGGGTTACACCTTCCTCTTAAGTGGTATCATAGTTGATCATACAATTCTATCATCCAAACAAAACTAATTAGAAATAAATTGATGGCCAAACTTCCAAGTTTTAAGAAAATTAGTAGGCCGGACGTGCGCTTTTATTGACATTTTTTTTTTCAGTTTTCGACGAATTTCGTTATATTGGGTACACAAACTATAACATTTGTCAATTATAATTTTGAGAACAGGAGTAAGAGAAAGTTGTGTGAGTGTTTCACACCAGATTTTTTCTAGTTTATTTTATACCCACTTAAAAAGGCTTATATTTTATTATTAATGCTTTTTTACTTATTATATACTTATTCAACTTTTTAATTATTTCCATTCAATTTTATTGTTATTATTATTATTATTATTATTTTTATTACTTATCTTCTTTATTACTACTACTTAAACAAGGTCCAAGGGTACTGCCATATCCTAAATACTTTATATTTCTCATCAGAGATATTTTCCACGTGGTAGCCTGCTTCTTTTATGGTGGTCATCGACCGGTTTCCGGGCATTCGCCCATCATCAGGATGAATTATAGACCTGCACAGTGCAAATTCGGTTAATACGCTCAGTTTATTAAATTCCGAGAACATGTTAACTGAATTTACTCTGTACAAGTCTATGTTATGATACTGTTTTGACAAAAATATCCTCATGATGGGAGAACATCGGGAAACTGGTCGATGACCACCAAAAGAAGCACAATATCACGGAAAATATCTCTGATGCTTTCCAGTTCTGCGGAACCAACCAAAACAACTTTATATTTCTAATACAAATTTTTTAATTTTTTCCCTCACTTTTTTATAGAAATAAAGTATTATTATTTAGAAAGTGCTGGTTTAAACATTTTCTTTATATGGACTTCAATCCGTGGAAACATTTACTCTTGAATGTTCTCCTGAACATTCTTTCTTGAAGTTTAATCCATCTGCGGCTTACATCAATTTGATATCACTGTTATAGACTTTAATTATAGACTAGAAATAAACTGCAGCATCCACCGAGTGTTTTCTTCGATTCAGAAAAAAGTTCCAGAAGTGATTCCCAATGTGAACAATTTTTTTTGTTTTTGTTTTGGAGAAAGAAGCGACTGGGACTTTGTTAATTATCATAATTTTTTTTACTAAATTTGAAACTTAACAACTACAGTGTGATTTCAGTTGCTGCTTAAGCCAGACTAGAGTGGGAAACACTGCGCTGGCTGGTTTATACAGCAGTTACAACGTGTCAGCAACCAACTATCACCCTTCTCTTTACTCTGTCTAAATCTCTACTTTCTATTTAAGTGTCCTGGCAGTTTAGTGTGTCTCTCTCTGCTTTAGATCCCTCTCTTCGGATCCTATTACATGCATTAATAGCACAAGGAAATAAGATTATCCATTATAATGGATGTAAGTGCCCGCAAGGGGTATCTCTTGCATGCAGTTACTTGGGGAGTAGCGACCCCACGGGTTACCACAGCTCAGTACTTCTTGGATTTCGTCAGAAGAGTACACAATACACTTAAACTACATACACTACACTTTACAGGCAAGGACAAACACAGTACACAAACTAGGGTCTTCGTCCCTAGTTTATTGGCGAAAGCCAAGGGAGGAGGAAGGAATTAGTTCAGTGGCCTAGCAACGCGGAGGTCCCGGGTTCGAATCTAGCATTCTGCTCTTAGATTTTCTCTTCATAGGAGCCTCTACAACTCACTGTCCGTGCTGTCTGCTGCTAGAGAACACTACTTGGAGGCCGGCTGTGCATTGGAGAAGGTTCCGGGGGCACAATAGATCTTTCAGGTCGCAGTGCTATAATCCCCTACAACAATCTACAATCTATTATGGATGTGAGCAGGAGAAATGATTGGAGAGAATGAATTTACAAAAGGTGAAGAAGAAATAAACTGATAATATACTGAATACTGTATAATGAATAGAACACACAAACTGCCAGGACTCCGCAGTTAAATGGAAGTTAGGTAGCGAGAGAAACATAACGAGACAGACTGGCTGAGTAATTAGAAGTAAGTACATAGGTTGCTGACTGGCTGTACTGTAGTAAAATGGTCCTGAACTGTTCTGCTGTCGGTATTTTATTTATATGAAACGGACTCTGCCTTCCTAGTCTGGCAGAGGTGGGGAGTAATTAAGTTTTGTTTCATTTAATGTCTGCTTCTTTTCTTTTTGGGCCCTATGAATCTTTAATGATTCAGATCCTATCACACACATGATTGATCACTCTTTCGTGTAAAGTTACCTCTCACCCTTGTCAGACTAGAAAATTATTATTGCTAGAAAATTAGCGATTGATGATAGGTTAAAGTTTTTTTTTTTTTAATAACAGACCAGAATAACTTTACCCAAAATCTTTAGTCTTTAACTCCGCTATCATTAATAATCATAAAATTCCCTTGGTCTTCACCAAGAAACAAATCGTGAAACCTTTCATAGCAATCCTTATAAACTCATATTCTCAAACTAACCAATGTTAAGTCTAATTATTCCTTTGAGGTTGGAGTAAATAAAAAAATTATACTTCAAATTTTGTTCAGATTCAATCATATATATCTCACACACACACAGGACATGTAATGACATAGCAATGTCAAAGCCTTCACAAAATATAACAAAAGGAAAGAATAATTTATAACTAGTGGCCCCACAGCCGGCCGCTGCCTTTTCAATACAAGGGTATCAAAGACAAGCACCGATAAACCCTGTTTATTGAACAGAAGCCACCTGGTCTTTGAAAATCACCGATGGGCGACCAAATCTGGCCACTGACCTAAATCACTGGTCACCGACCTAACCAAGGTCGCACAAGGTCGCACGCTACTAGAGATGTCTTAGTGTGAGAACTTACTTACACACTTGACAGTGTGTGAGTAAGACTAATATAAACTTCGCCCCACTGGAAGAGGGGATCATTATATCATCATCATTATACCAGTAGCCACATTATTATATCAGTATCATTTTACAGCAGCAGTTATACTTGAGTTCCGAGCGCGTCCCTATACAAGGTTTAACTTATAATTATTTTCATAGTTGTGCATATTAGTTTATTTATTATAATCATTTTAAATTATTTGTTATTTAACTCTTAAAATTATTTATTTACTTTTATCAAATCATATTAATTGTAGTTACCATTAGGCTCATTCAAATTATTGTTAAAATATATTCTATTTTTATAAATTCAGTGTTAGTAATTCAAGCAATAACTCTCTAAACTAACTTCCGCCTAATAAATCCCTCTTCAAGACATCTAACTTCATACCTCAGGAATCACGACAATTGATTACACTATAATAGACACAATACACCACAAATTCAAAAATAATTCCATCATCTCGATATTTTACCAAATCAAATGTAAGAATTCCCTTAGATGAATCTGTATTTACTAAATATAATTGCATTCGACAATTTTGCCCACTTAAATTTAAGGATTTTATATTAATACTGCAGTAGTTTTGTATATTTGTAAATTATTTATATATAAATTACGTTATATTTTGTTGTGACAAATAATAAAATGTTTTGTAATGATTTAATATTATGATATGTGAGCACTGTGGATTATATTTTTGATAAACTTGCTGAAATAATGATTTACAAGGAAAAAAATACATACCTAGTCCCCAATTTTACTCACTCTTTCTCTTTCACACTCACAAAACGCAGACATTCACTAAACAATTTTTTCCTTCTCAGACAGCTAAAAGATGTTTTACGTATTTGGTAATATACGTAGAAATAAGAAAAACTAAAAAATGAAGAAAGAAATATTGATTCCTCAATTTCCAATTAATTTATTCAAGTTTTTTAAAGCTATTATAATAATTTTTTTTTTTAATTAACGAACTGGATTTTAAATAAAAATAAATAAAAAAAATTTTAATCCTTCAATAACAATTTAAATTCCACTTATAAAATTATCAGAGTTGAATATTGAAAGCGATAATAACTTTCAGACAAATATTAGTCTAGCAATCCATAAATGGGATAGGGACAGATTATTCTATACCAGGCAGTTGGCTGCTGTCAGCTGATGCCATATTTATTGCTCCATTGTTCCCAATTTTAGTTGCAAATTAATATAATAATTAACGCTACCAATAACTATTTCATGATAGTAATAATTATTATAGATATTGAGTGAAAGCTGGTGGAATAGAATAGTTTTGGTTCTTTTAAAAGAAGGTAATTTTATATTATTTAAAAATTCATTTGGAAAAATCTTAATTAAAAATTGTTATCAATCAAAACTCTGAAGTAATGTCATGTAATTTTCGCATTTTAAGGCTAATTTTTATAATTAGATCCTTCCTAGATAAGTACACTGGCAAAATCAAAAGCAAAAATTACAAACTGACGGTAATAAAAGTAAATATAGCTGTTAGTGTACTGCCTTTGTATGTTTGAGGCATCAGGCCTTTTTTTGGGTGAGCGCAAAAACTTCTATATTAACTTAAAAACCAGCCTTTACATTTCGCGCCCTAATTTCATGTTCATATTGTAAACATAGGGAAGACTGCAGTAAGACTAAGAAGTGGGGAATCCTTGTTACTCGGCTGCCCTTCTGGAACTCTCCTTAGGATGGGATGATTAAGAAATACAGCTTCGTCAAAAAAAAATGTCTCTATTACTGTGAGTAACTGTGAGAAAAGAATGGAACATGAATATGCTCAGAATAGTATTAAAGAACTGCCATAAGGTGTATCAAGGACCCCTGAGGTGGCTGGGACTGAAGTAAATGGGCCTAGAACCAGCGATTTAGCCCGCAAGGGGTATCTGTTGCATGCGGTTACTTGGGGAGTAACGACCCCACGGATTACCAAACTCAGTACTCCATGCACTTCATCAGAACGCACAATACAATGTAAACTACATACACTCTACACTTTACAGACAAAGACAAACACAGTACACAAACTAGGGTCTCCATCCCTAGTTAATTGGCCTAAGCAAAGGGAAAAGGAAAGGATTAGCTCAGTGGTAGCACGTTGGACTAGCTACGCTGACTTCGAATCCAGCGTGCTGCCCTTAGATTTTCCCTTCCTAGGAAGCTCTACGACTCACTGTGCGGTGATGGATAGTGTTGTCTGCAGCTAGAGTACACTGCTTGGAGGCCGGCAGTGCACTGAGAAGGCTCCGAGGGGGGGGGGCACAATAGATCATTCAGGTGGCAGTGCACTAATCCCCTACAACTACCAGGCATTTGGAAGAAATGGGCAAATGCTCACTATCTTACAGGCGAAAATTCAAACAATTGGAAAACACACCCAGTTCAACTTAGACAGGAAATTAATGAAATCAGTTCGAAATGGTGTGGGAATGCATAAAACTTAATGAACTGACTCCTTCTGGTGCCTGAATGTAATAAGTTGACTAACTCTCTAGAAATGAAAGTGGCAGTACTACTATCCAAGGCGAGCTTAGAATGAGCATAAAGACACAAGAGCACTCCTTTGTAAAACCCTCCCAATACTGAGACAGGCTAAGACTTTTCTGGAAAGCTACGACTGGAAAATGTATGAGGCGTGTATCAAAAATTCTGAGCAAACATAAACTTCGTATGCTGATAAGATTTCTTCTCGGACATTGTAGACTCAAAGAGCACTTGAAGAAGCTGAGATAGGCTAACAGAAAAAGCTCCTCTAAATATCTCTTTTGTTTTAGCTTTTACGAAGGAATTGCATTCAGCAAAGTCCAATTCAAAACTAAATTTTCAAATTTAAAACTTTCGTGCCCACACTTTTGATTGGATGAGCTTTTAAATGCGATAGTACATTGCAAATTAAACTGCTAGGCAATGTATTAGCTTATTCAAAATATTATTTAAGTTTTATTTAAAAAACGGGGCGCTATAAACTTGGAGGGGCCAGAACCTAAAAAAAGGATGTATTTTTTTTTAAATAAGAAAGGTCTAATAAATGGCCTGAAACCTAGCACTCAGATCAATTTAGGGTTTTGGAAAATAAGTATTGTCTCAGTCTTAAGGACTAACTAATTTATTTACCAGTTTTTTTTAATGTTTCCTTCAGTATGCGAAATAATATTTTTTGGTCTGATTGAAGTCATTGGTTAAAATTTTTTCAGAGCATATTTTTAAGCCCTTATAAATCCTTATAAAAATAAGGAAAGAAGTGGCTCTTGAAATTGAGTTGTAAATATTGGTATATAGAGTTTGGTTTTTGGATAGAAGTTAATAAACTATCAAGTTGATTGTGTGATTCTTGTTTTTGAATAAATTCAAGTATATCGATAAATTATTGAAATATATGTTATTGTTTTATTTTATTTTTTATACTATTTGCCCTACAGGTTTGTAATTGTTTGCCCTTTTAAAAATATATATCTTTTGTTTTATTAGACTTAAAATAACATAAAGGAGACCTAAACAATGTTTGCGAAGCCTATAAACTCCTAGCTGTGCCATTGATAGATACAATATAACCAAGATAGATTTATTTAGGAAACAATAACTAATTTATTATTACAGTATAGATTGTATAATAACAGTCCCATCTAGTTTACATATTACATACAATAACATATTATGTGCATTGGATAATTAATTACATTTACAAACTATATTGACAAGGAGTCTGGAAGCCATAACTTTTCCTTGACATGAATATAATAGGTTTTGTCTAAACACTAAAAGGATGAGTATGATTCAAATAGGAAGTATTACGTAATTACTTGGGTATAGAATAAAAATTGTATGCAAAATGAATAAATGGAATTTTCTAAGAAATAATGCGTTGTTTTTTTTTAAATAAAAGGTTTCTGTGGTTTTTATGTTGTATATTTTGTTTATCTTTCTGGTCTTATATCTGAGTCACTTTCTTGTTGTCATTAAACATGCTGTACTTAGTTTTTGTTGTTATAATACAATAGGCAGATTTTCTAGTGTTACAAATACGCGTAAATAAATTGTCTTTTATTCCTACTGTTTTCTAGATATTCGTAACAATATATTTATTAATAATAGTTCTACAATCTTATCATTAAAAATATCAGCCTTTACAGTTGTAGTGGTTGGTTCCGCAGAGCTCGAAAGCATCAGAAACATTTTCCGTGGTAGCCTGCTTCAATTTATGGTCATCGACCGGTTCGATATGGCGTTCGCCCATCTTCAGAATGCATTTGTCAGACAGTGTGATAACACAGACTTGCATAGAGCAAATTCAGTTTATACCTGACTGGTCTTTTTAATTGTACGAGGCATGTCCAGTAAGTAAGTGTCCTGAATTTTTGTAGGTTACACAAATTTTTATTTGAATAAAAAAAGTACCTGGTTACATTAGTACATATGTAAGCTATTTTTCGACATAGTCACAATTCCTCGCAATGCAGGTGGTGAACCGGGGTATTAATTTTTTGATGCCTTCCTCGAACTAGTTTCCCGCCAACCCCTTCGCCCACTTCTCCATCTCCCCCTTCACCTCCTCGCCGGTTGAAAACCTTTTTCCACCCATGTGCAGCTTCAGGGAGGTAAAGAGATAGTAATCTAAAGAGATAGTAGATAGGTCAGGGGAATGCGCGGGATGGTTCAGGACATCCCATTTAAACGAGGCAAGCAGTGTGTGGTCTGGCATTGTCGTGCAGCAGGCAGACTCCCTTTGTCAGCATGCCTCTCCTTTTGTTCTGAATCGCCCTCCGCAATTTTTTTAGGGTCTCACAGTATCTTGCGAAGAGTAGATGGTCTCCCCCTTGAGGCATATATTCAATTAAAATTATGCCTTGACAGTCCCAAAACACGGATGCCATGATTTTCTTGACTGAAATTGTGGTTTTGAACTTTTTGGCGGAGGGTGAAGAGGTGTGACGCCACTGTTGAGACTGCCTTTTGGTTTCAGGTGGGTAGTGTGCAACTTAAGTTTCATCTGCAGTAATGATGGAGCGGAGAAATTCATCTTCATGGAGTTTGTAGCGTCTCAAAAATTCTTGCCCGACTTGAACATTTCATACTTGGCGGGAGATTGGATTGAAATTTTTCACGACACGTATTGTCGCGTCGACAGTTCTCAACGTACTGACCTCGAACTGTCTCGTTGCGGAGGGGAGGAATCAGCCAACATGTTGAAAACAAAATCCCTCCGGCCGTGAGAGCCTCAGTACACTTACTCGTATTTTAAAACTAAACTCTTAAACTAGATCAAAGGGACCCTACGGTCATGGTAGCTGGGTGGGAAAGGAACACGTGTTTGGGTTGTTAAGGGGGCAAATTTTCCTTAAAATGGAAACAACACGTGGGGGTTTAATTTTTAAACTCTGTTGTTGGAGGGAGATCCACTTGACAATTAAATAATCAGAATAACGTGCGGCCTTGCACTCACTCTTCATGTTCGCACGCATACTTAATTTTTTTTTTATTATAAACTAAACTAAAAGTATAATCTGTTTATAAACATCTGCATATAAACAAATTTTTAAACAGCTTAAGAGAAGTCAAAGTATAAATCAATAGTAAAATTTTTTGAATAGTTACCAGTAAAAGCCATAAATGAGATATATTTATTTTGTGTCAACTAAGTAATAATTTAACTTAGTTTCATTAAAAAATAAATAAATGAAATCTACTCGTAATTAATACAATTTAATCAAGAAATTTCCTTTAATTTAAATTGCAACATTACAATATTTATTTGAACTGGCCATAAAAATGTTGCTGGAGATTTTACTTGCATACCTAAGTGGCCTTATATGGGAGCGCTTTATGTAAAAAAAACAAAAAAAGCTTACGCTGTACTTAATGCGGAAAATGTTTCAAATAAAGTGATAGGTATTTATATGTGTGTACAGTATACGAAATTTAACGAAAAATCGTTAGAATCATTTTGGAGAAAATCACGAAAAACTAGGGGAAAAAAAAATTCACTAAAGTTCGCATTTCCGGTTGGTGGATTCTGACCAGAAACTTCGTCTGATGCGCTTGTAGTTCTAAACGGAATACTAAGATTGATGTAATAGGATCCGAAGTGAGGAGGGATCCAAAGCAGAGAGAGAGAGAGACATAAATATTGACAGGATCACTCACTAGTTTAGGCCAGACTAGAATGGGAGAATTTGTTTAAATATAGCTACGAGTGGGATTTGCAGGAGTCATGAACAGTTCATACAGCAGTCACAACGCGTCAACAAATTTTCTCTTGACTCACACTAAATCTTTCACTTCCATTGTATATATTACGTGTAAAGTCCAGGCAGTTTGTGTTACGTTTCTATTGTACAGTGTTCAGCTTTACTTCCAGTTTATTTATCTTTCTAACCCAATTCACTCCTTCTAATACCCATTATATTAAGCATCGTGTAATTTTTTGTTTTTGAGATATTCAACTAAAACACACACAATATAAATCAATCGTTAAAAACATTTTTTTCGTCCTCAGAAGACACCTGTAAACATGTATTTCCGGTGGAAACTCGATATTGAAAAAGTTAACACGATGCAATACTTTTTTTCATATGAGGAGTAAGAGAAAGTACAAATAAAGACAGAAGTTAAATTAGTTGAAATAGGGGACTATTTAGAAAGATTCCAAAAAAAAAATTTAATAGTGTGGACTTAGGAAAATGTGTTAGAACCAATTGCCAGCAAATTTGCTTCACAAAAGCTTGACTCAATATTTCTATTAGCAACTGCATCAAGGCGCCACCAATGAATCTCCAAATGCAGGTCACTAGGCATTTGCCAACCCTGTGTCATGACAACTTACAAGTATTGGCGAATAAGTTTCAAACTTTGACAGCCAGTCTCTCACTAGAAACTGGCTGCAACAGCAACCAAAGAGAGATCGGCAACCAAAGACAGTAAGAGAAGAGAACAAACCCAAACACTCTCTCCCCGGATTAGAGTGGGAGAAAATGTATAAATATAGCGACGGACAGTCCATGAGGACAGTTCGATACAGTTGAGGACAGTTCAATACATCCAATTACTACGTGTCAATTACCTATTTACTACTCTACCTTAAACATTTCTCTATTATAAAGTCCAGGCAGTCTGTGTCCCTTAATTAATATATTAGTTAACCAGTGTTAATAAAGTCAATCTCATTTCATCAACCAGACCCAAATTCTTTCCACCTAACACATCCATTATACTGGCTCAAGGACTCAAGTGGTAATATCAATTGAATAAAGATGACCATCAGAGAGCTTAACAGAGATTCACCAGATGAAGATCAGTCTCACCTCAAACTGCCAACAACCTACTGAAATTTGGAGTTTAATGCCCAGTACATTTTTATTATTTTTTTTTCAGCATCATCGTTCAAATCTGGCAGAAAATACATTTTTTTTTTTCTGTGCACTGAAAAGAATATAAGACAAAATATGCATAAGCTAAAATAACAATTCTAGAAGGTATATACAAATCTCTCAAACTAAAATAGAGTATATCTTAATTAGGAACAATGAACGCAGAAAAATAAACCATTAATAAAATCTCCTAATGAAAATATTAATTGTTCAGAAGAAAAATTTTAAATTAATTCTCTAGAAAATTTCGGTATAATTTTCGTAATTCCATTACGATACTTCCAATTACTCTTATGATGTAATAAGTAAAAAACAAGAGAAAAAGTACTTTAAAAGCAATTGTATTATCCAGCAAACCACTGAATACTAAATGGTTTACAATAAACTGTGAATTTATGGCCTAAGATATTATGTAATCCAATCCGAATAACAGAAATTAAAAAAAATTACGAAAGAAATTCCTGAAGCGGGTGAAAACATCGCTGAATTGAATAGAATTAAAGATGAGAGGGTGGAGAAAATGGAAATGAAAACAGGAGAAGAGAAAACAAGGGTGGAATAGTTCATTTACCTCCAAGAAAGGAGAATGCCCTCAACCCCTTCAATGTCCATGCAATTTCATGTATAGATGGATAATAAGCTCGGCTAAGAAGGATTATGTAAATGAGTATTATGAGATGGGGGGGATTGATTGGAACAGAATAATTTTTGCAGATTATTCTTGATTATTAGCCGTTAACTTCTATAAGATGAAAGATGACATTTTCAGCTAAACTTCGAATGCATTTATCTTTAAATTATACTCAACTGTCTTACCTCTGTTATTAAATTCAGGAGAATATGAACTCACCTGAAACAAACAAGAAAAATCATTATTAATTTTATTCTTATCAAATTATTGTGAAATTATATTTTTCATTTATTTTGCCGTTTCTGAATTTTCTATAGTATTTTCAATTGTTGTTTTTTTTTTTTTTATGCCATGACTTCAGCCATTCTGCGCCGCGCGGCCCAGTGTGAAAAGGCGACTGATTATTGTTTAGTTGCCCCCACTATTACCTACAGCTATTTATGTGTAAGATGGCAGAGGTCCTGCCCCCTTTTTTTGTTTGTTCTATCCACGTTGTTTCTTGCCAGTGTTGCTTTGGCATTCAAGTGGACAATAGCCTGAAGCAGCCTATTGCAACTTGGGCAAAACAGTTTATAACAAAACTATTAACGCGGTCTCAACCAAAAACCTAAGTGATTTGCATTAGAATAGACGTCGAAGCCTAAACAGGTCAAATGAAGCTGTTCTGATTTTAATTTTATGGAGTTTTATGGAGAATGGTTTCAAGGTTTCAAGAAAGAACCTATGATACTTATCCGACTGTTATAATAACCTAATCGCTATAAAATGAATTAAAAAAAAGAAAAATAAACTTGAAAATTATTATCTGAAAAAGAGATTAAATTTATAGAAACGTAACGCAAAATCTATTCAAAGGTAAATATTCACAAAATGTATGACAATGTATCACCTAGTCTAATAGGGGTTCTCTCTTGTCTAATAGAACTTTTCTCTGTTTTTTCCTATCCACCATCAGCATTAACAAATGGTTCACGTAAAATTAAATTGAGCGAAATAATGAATTGTATAATAGACATTAGAAAAAACAACAAATTCTAGAAAATAACAAATGCGAGAAAAACAATGTTTAAAGTTGTAAATATAATCATTCATTACTGTCGAACAAATTTGTATTTAGTTTTTTCTAACAACATAATGAAACTAAATAAGTAGTTGGGAATGGGGTTGTGACGGGGAGCGGGCTGTTGTGCGGGGGGGGGTGGCCTCGATGGCGGCTGGTGGGGGTGAGTGGCTAGCGGAGAGATTGGCGTGTATGTAGGAGAGTCAGTGTGTGTTTGAATGTTGAGTAGTGATGGTGTGGACTTGGCTGGCGTTCACGGTGTGTGAGTATCTCTGCTAGCTTACTTATCTCCCATTAGGGCGCTGCGGGGCTGTCGGTAGCCAGTAGTAGTATAAGGCTTATCTCATTTCTGGGAAGCGCTAGGCACCGGTGGCTGTACACTCAGTACATGCTACCGACTGTTACGCTCTATAATAATAAATATTCATTTCCTATAATTACATACGTATATCTAGTTGTATCTTTATCGTAGTTTTCATTAAGGTTTATTATTAATTGATATATTGATATTTTCATGTAGATAATTCATATAACTGTAGAGAATTATAGCAGATTTGCATTTAATATTATTAATCCGGACCACCCATTGTACTTTCTTTATTCAAAATATTAGGTATATTCCTAGCTAACGTTGTTACTATTTGATTCTCATTCGTGGCCCATTAGTAGTGTAGGGTTTTAGTTGCATTGTAGCATATATCTATATCTATATATATATAATAGTAAATGTTTTTTTTTCTTATTTTCTTGTTTGCATGCGTATCCAATATCATATCTAATGTATTTAGTGTTAAGTTCATATAATTATTGCTGTATGTATAACCAAGTTGGCCGAAATTGTGTATGTTGTACTCCAAATTGATAATCTGTTAGCGGGCATTACCCGCCTAAATATACAAGTAGTCCTAACGCCTTATTACGAGTTGTCTGTTGACCTTATTATCTCCCTTTGCCCCGAGCGGGGCGTGACAATTGGTGTCAGGTCCGGTGGGGTGATTAATTTCACCCCTTACCCACGTTCTCGAACCTTATCTTAATTCTAAAGATACCGAGGATTTATGGAGGGCCTTCAGGAGCAGTTAGAATCCCTCAGGCTCGTCAACGAGCAACTAGCCACAGCCCTGAACTTACAGACAGAAAAGGGCGCCAGGCTGGAGGGAGAGCTGAGCGCGCTTAGATCTCGGAGCCGGGAATTGGGGCCAGATGCCCAAGAAGAGGGGGTTCCCCAAGCAAAAAGGGATATGTCGGTTCACAATTTAATCAAGCCGTGGAGCGGGGAGGCCGACACGGGTCCCGTAGAAGATTTCCTAAATAATTTCAGCGCAGTGGCCTGTATGGGGAATTGGTCGGATTTAGACAAACGAACCATTTGTCGCATGAAACTCACCGGACCGGCGGCAGCGTGTCTGTCGGCCCGTCCGGAACTTTTGCGAGGGGAGGCATCCTTCGAAGAGTACCAGCGAGTGTTGCGAGAGAGGTTTCGAACGCCTTTGGGGCCGGAGTACTCGCTCTTGGCGATGTCGCACTTATCTCAGAATCCTGACGAGGGAGTGCACGAATTCGCTGACAGGTGTCGGAAATTAGGGGACGATTCGCTTCCTAAGCCCCCACCAGGGCAGGCGAGTGATTGGGGTAGAGACATTCTGGACAAGGTTTCGTTAGCGGCGTTCATTAAGGGCCTAAGAAGCGACATACGCCTCCCACTTGAGTATAATCCTCCTCTCACCTTAGGAGAAGCGATTCAGCGCGCGGCGCGTATCGAGCTAACCCATAAGTCGGTGATGAAGTGCAAGAGCGTGTTCCGGGTTCCGTGCGACGAGGACACCCCGCGGGACCAGCGAGGTTTGAAAGCTGAGGCACTGAATTGTTACACCTGCGGCCGGAGGGGCCACTTTGCACGCGACTGTCCGCGCCAGCAGGAGGCCGCGAGGCCCAACGGGGATAAGAAAAGAACCGGGGAGTATCGGCGACCCCGGGGAGGTCGGAGGTTTTGCTACGTTTGTGGGGACGCATTTCATCTTTCCTATGATTGTCCTAGGCGGGTGCAGCGGGGCGAAGGATGCGGGTGCAAAGGGCAATCCGGACCTGTGAAGGAACCCCCAAATGCTCGCCACCCGGCGGACTCCCCTACCTCGGGTGGACAAGAAGAGGGGAACCAAACTTACTCATACCGCACTTAGGGATCCGGTACGTTGGGGGCCTTTCGGTAGCGGCTACATTCGGGAAAGAAAAGAGAGAATTACTGATAGACTCCGGGGCCGAGGTGTCTATCCTATGTAGGCCGGTTCCCGGTGTGAGGGTCGATGCCGCATCTATAGTGGCCCGGGGAGTGACGGGGGCGTCACTGCAAGTTCAAGGGGCTCAGGAGCTCGATTGTGTAATAGAAGCCGTGCCGATCAAGCATACTTTCATAATTGCAGACATTCGGCCAATCCAAGGCGGTCTGCTGGGCTGGGACCTCATGGAAAAGCTGGGTATGGTGGTAGATGCGGGGAACCGGTCCATCTCACTTTTCGTGGGACCGTCCCGAAGCGCGGAACCACAGATAGGAAGTCCGGAGATCGTGACACCGAGGGTACGGGTCGCAGAACAGGAGTGCCCCGAGAGCTTCGCGCAGTTGGTAGAACGCGTGGACTCGGCAATTGCAAAGTGGGAGGGAAGGAAACAGCGCCCGATATCAGGGTCCGGTATAAGAAATGAGCGCCCCACTGAAATCCACCATGTGAGATTGGCTCGGAAATTAACAATTCCCCCCTTTTGTGAACAACTGGTGGAGAGCCGAGTGGAAATGGATGAGGGTATGGAAGTCGTGGTGGAGCCGGCACCGCACTTACCTCAGGGGATCCGAGTGGGACGGTGTATAGACAAGGTGAGGGACGGAGTTGTACATCTGCAGCTCGTGAACTTGTCAGCAGCCCCTGCTTCTCTCCCGGCTAAGCAGGTGTTGGCGTCGGCCGAGATATGTCAGCCCTTTTCGGCGATAACCAAGGCAGTGCTCAAGGTGGAGCTGCCGAATCCGTCCCCCCAAACCCTCCTAGACCAGATATCGGACAAGCTAGTCCACCTAAACGCGCACGATGCGGAACCAGTGAGACGGGTGCTACTCCAGCATCTGTCAACTTTCGAAGAGCCGGATAGCCAGGGGTGCACGTGGCCGGTCCAACACAAAATAGAGACTTTTGAGGAGCGGCCTGTCACAAAAAGGCCTTACCCCGTGCCCTATCATCAACGAGAGATGGTTCAAGAGCATATAAAGGATATGTTAGAGAGAGGGGTGATCCGACCATCAGATAGTCCCTGGTCGGCACCGGTGGTCCTGGTGAAGAAGAAAAGCCTGGACGGAGAGGAGAGGTTCCGGTTTTGTACAGATTTTCGGGGCTTAAATGAAGTCACGCGTACTGACGCCTACCCACTACCCCTGATACAAGAAACCCTGGAGAACCTGGGCCAAAGTAAGTGGTTCTCCACGTTAGACGCCAAAGGAGGCTACCATCAGATCCATATCCGTCCCCAAGACCAGGAGAAGACGGCTTTTACCACCTGCGGAGGCCACTATGAGTACCAGCGCTTGGCTTTCGGTCTGGTGAATGCCCCGGCGACGTTTCAGCGGGTCATGGATCAAGTCCTATCCGAGGTAAAGGGCATAAGCTGTTTCGTATATCTTGATGATATTATTATATATAGTGCGGATTTGGAGTCTCACGCCGAACGATTGGGACAGGTGCTGGACCTCCTCGACCGAGCCAACCTTAAGTTAAATCTGGCCAAATGCTCATTCTGCCAAACGGAAGTGCGATACTTGGGACACCTCGTGTCAGAAGCCGGAGTACGGCCTGATCCAGGGAAAATCGACGCGATACGGGGTTTTCCTCGCCCAACCAACGTTCGGGAATTACGAGGATTTTTGGGTCTCTCCGGGTACTACCGCCGTTTTATTGACCATTATGCGACGATCGCTCTGCCCCTCACCACCCTATTGCGTAAGGAGCACGGATTTGAGTGGGACGAGCCCCAGCAACGTGCATTTGATACGCTTAAGGATGCCCTCACGTCGGAGGCAGTGCTCATCTACCCTAACTTTGCCGAACCATTTATCCTAGCTACCGACGCCTCGGGCCAAGCAGTAGGCGCAGTGCTATCCCAGCTGAGGGATGGCCATGAGAGGCCCGTGGCGTACATCAGCCGACAACTGAGTCAAGCGGAGCGAAATTACTCTGCTACTGAAAGGGAGCTCTTGGCGGCCGTCTGGGCCATCCGCCAATTCCGTTGCTACTTGCTAGGACGCTCTTTCACGTTAATAACGGACCACGCGGCTTTGAGGTGGCTGCTTTCGTTGAAAGACCCCTCTTCCCGACTTACGAGGTGGGCGCTGCGCTTAGCAGAGTACACTTTCACCGTCGTGCACAAACCGGGGGCTAGGCATCAGAACGCGGACGCACTGAGTCGGGCGGTAAACGGCGTACAGCGGACGATGCCGACAATGGATTTGCGGCGGCTTTTAGAAGAGCAAAAAAAAGACGGCTGGTGTGAGGGCTTACGGCTACAAGGCAGTGGGAAGGTAGCGCAGGACGACCGGGGAGTCCTATTGTGGGAAGGCCGGAAGATATTAGTACCTGAAAGACTACGGACCCAAATCCTGCAACTGAACCACGATGCTTGCTGGGCAGGGCACCCCGGACAGGAGAGGACCATAGCGAAATTACAAAGGACGTATTACTGGCCGGGCATGGTTTCTGATGCAATTCGGTACGTACAAGCTTGCCACCAATGCGCGCAGAGGAAGACCCCCTCGGGGCTGCGCGTTCCACTGGCAACTCCGTATGATCCTCGAGCCCCTTTCGACTTGGTGTCCCTGGATATTGTAGGCCCATTACCTACTACCGCCCGAGGGAACCGCTATCTGCTAACGTTCATTGACCACTGGACCAGATATGCTGAAGCGATACCCTTAAAAATGGAGACCGCTGAGGCCACTGCACATGCTCTAGTGACCCAGATTATCGCTCGACATGGCACTCCAAAGCGCCTTCTGACGGACCAGGGGAGGAATTTTGTCTCGGACCTATTCAAATCCCTCTGTAGCTTATTGCGAATCAAGAAACTACAAACCACGCCGTACCACCCCCAGTGTAACGGTATGGTGGAACGGTTCCATAAGACCTTGAACGACACCATTGCCCACTATGTGCGTCGAGACGGCCGGGATTGGGACAAGTGGGTGCCATATGCCCTGATGGCGTACCGATCCACCCCTCATAGCTCGACCGGATATTCACCCAATTTCTTACTGTTCGGCCGGGAGTTGGACACCCCCGGCGAGGTGGGCCTGTCCAGCGAAGGGCCGGAGATGCGGGAGGATTCCATTGAGGAGTTGCGGGGAAGGTTAGAGGAAGCATATGCGACGGCGAGGGCCAAAGGAGCCCAGGCTCAAGATAACCGTTCAGCCCAATATAATAAGGGGAAGAAATGCCGTACCCTATCAGTGGGGCAACAAGTGTACCTCTATAGTCCCGCAGTGCCTGCTGGGCATGCGCGGAAGTACCACTTACCTTGGAAGGGGCCTTGCACAATCGTTGAAGAACTACCACCGGTAAACTACCGGATCGAGTTACCATCGGGAGAACAATTGCTCGTTCATGTCAATCGATTAAAGCCTGCCGGGCAACCCGGTCAGCAGCCGGCGAGGCGAGGACAGTCCGCCCTTATTCGGCCGGCGCCGAAGTCGCGGCTAGCTGACTCCGCACCCTCCCACACTGACGATGAACCCGATTGCTTCCACTGGACCGTCCCGGAAGACTCCGAGGACAGCTGGGAGGGTGCCTTACTCCCCATGGAGATGCAAACGATGGCGGGAGACCAAATCACGTCGCACCCACCAGACGAGAAACCCCTTCAGGGCCTCATTCCAGAGGCTGGGGATCCGGAACCGGAGAGAGATGAAATGCTGCCTTTGGCCGACGTAGAGGAGACTGAGCAACGGCCTGTAGAAACCGCGAGCAGTAAGTGTTGGCGGTACCATCGGAAACGCTATCATTCCCCGGGAGGAGAAGGCACGTGCCGTTACATGCCAGGTTGTCCCGAGAGCGGGGCGCAGCCATGGAGGCGGTTGGCAATAATTCCGGAAAGCCCTCAGGAATCAGGGGCTGCAGCGGGAGAAATTTCAATCCCAGGGGAAGAATCTTCGCAGCAGACTAATGCGACCCAAGGTAGGCAAAGCCTAGGGGGTAGCTCGGATGACGAGGCGGATGACCCGAGGGATCAAACATGGGAGCCAGAGACCGCTCTAGACATTCCCAGCAGCGACCGCGTTCTGCGGCGACCGAAACGGACTATGCTCCCGCAGGAGTTAGTTGCTGGCACGGAGCTGGTTCGTAGGAACAGTGATGGGGAGTCGGGTGAGGCCGAAGGTGACGAGACGAACTATTAGTTGGTTTTCGGCTAGGCGTTGACAGTTTTTTAACACCCTTAATTATATGGAGAAAAGGGAAGGAGCAGACGAATGAAGAAACATTACCTTTGATTGTTACAGTGTGCTGTCACGGCGGCTTAGGACAGATAATATTTCAGCCCGGGGTAGTCTATACCAGGGAAGCCAACGGGATCTTAACGGGCGACTGGTGGCGGATCGTAGTAGAATTGAACGTGACAGAGATGGAGGACGAGGTGCTACAGTTGCAGCAATCTACGCGGGAGTTACAGAGCCGACTGGTGGGGTTGGCAGCCAAAAGGGGCTATTTATGGTCGGGTTTAGAGGAATTGGCCAGGATAAAAGGGCGGGTAGACGAAATGGGGGCGGCGGTTCGATCCATGGCAGGGATGCTACCCCATGAAGACCCACGTCAGCGTGCAGGTAGTAAACGCGGACTGCTTGATGTTGGGGGAACCCTGATCAAGGCGGTTTTTGGAAATCCAGATGCGAATGACTTGCGATATACGCAAGAGAAGTTACAGACACTCGATCGGCGGGCGTCCGACATCATACACCTTCAGCAGGACCATCTGTCAGTAACCCAGAAGCTTGGAAACCAAGTGGAGCGGAACGGGCAACGGCTAAGGCTGTTGACCTCCCGGATATCCCAGAAATTACACGAACTGGGAAATACTAATGCCGACCTCGCGCAGCAAATGGGTAGCCTCAGTACCTCCATAGCTTTGAACTGGAATGTATCCTCCCTTCTGCGCCACTTGGAACTAGACGTGCTAAAGGCCAACTTGGAAATACGCCATATACAGGGAGCCATAGCATCTCTTCTGGGAGGGGGGTTAGGGCCTTCGTTAATATCTCCTGATGAACTAAGTCGCATACTGGCTGACGTACTGGCTCTGTTGCCCCCGGGGTTGGAGATGGTCGGCGGGGTTCATGTATCCGACATGAACCTTTATTATGAGATAGCCGAGACGCACGCCTTTTCCACGGCACATAGCATCAATATCAACATAGACATCCCGCTCACCGCAGAGGGGCGTCAGTTTTTGTTATATAGAACGACGCCGTTGCCAACACCCGACCCAAAGTTGAAGCGACATGTAATGATAGAGGCCAGCACCACCCATCTACTGGTAACAGAGGACCGAGAGTTCTTCGCGGAGGTGGGAGAGGAAGAACTGGCCACGTGTGCCAGGAAGTCCTTCTGGATTTGTCCTACTAGCTTCGCCCTTCTTAGTAGAGAAGTGCCATCATGTGTAATGGACCTGATGTTGGGAGTGTCCGGCCAGCGGTCACCCTGGTGCACCTTCCGGATCGTCAAAGAAAATTTCCAACCTTACTGGATATGGTACGCTCAGGAGGGTACCTGGATTTATAGCCTGTCGCAACCAACACGTTGGACCTCCTACTGCCGAGACCATGGGCCAGGTAGTTCTACTGATAAAATACTGGCGGGAGTGGGTATGATAAGGGCAGCACAAGGCTGTACCATGCGTTCCCAACACTATCAACTACTACCAAACAGTCGGGGAACAACACGTTGGAACATTCACCATGAAATCGTCCCGCAGCAGGACTGGGAAACCATCCTAAACGGGACAGAGGAAGGCTCCCTTTCGGAGGCTGTCTCATCGGCCGCCGCTCTACAAGACGAAATGATTACACCAGCCGAAGAAGAAGAAGACGGCATCGCCACGAGTGTAAGGGTATTGCTGGCGCGGGCCCAGAAATGGAACGAGGCCCAGGCGCAGCGGAAACTGGTGCTGAGCGGCCTAGCTATCAGCGGCCTGACCCTGGTGGCCCTCCTGGTGATTACTCCTGTGTTGTACTACCACCATCGACACCTAAGACACCAAGAAGAGCGGGGCACTAGTGCGAACCCACCACTGGTTATTTACCGGGTTCCACCTGGTACCTCCATCGCAGAAGCCGACCAGCCAGCTGGAAGGACCTGCAACACTGACCGCAGTACCTAAGGAAGAAGAGGGGTGGCTCCGCTCCCTCTTCGGAGTGCTCCCGGGAAAAGCGTCCTCTTCAAGAGGAGGGCCGCTTTTGGAAACCGGGGGGCATTGTGACGGGGAGCGGGCTGTTGTGCGGGGGGGTGGCCTCGATGGCGGCTGGTGGGGGTGAGTGGCTAGCGGAGAGATTGGCGTGTATGTAGGAGAGTCAGTGTGTGTTTGAATGTTGAGTAGTGATGGTGTGGACTTGGCTGGCGTTCACGGTGTGTGAGTATCTCTGCTAGCTTACTTATCTCCCATTAGGGCGCTGCGGGGCTGTCGGTAGCCAGTAGTAGTATAAGGCTTATCTCATTTCTGGGAAGCGCTAGGCACCGGTGGCTGTACACTCAGTACATGCTACCGACTGTTACGCTCTATAATAATAAATATTCATTTCCTATAATTACATACGTATATCTAGTTGTATCTTTATCGTAGTTTTCATTAAGGTTTATTATTAATTGATGTATTGATATTTTCATGTAGATAATTCATATAACTGTAGAGAATTATAGCAGATTTGCATTTAATATTATTAATCCGGACCACCCATTGTACTTTCTTTATTCAAAATATTAGGTATATTCCTAGCTAACGTTGTTACTATTTGATTCTCATTCGTGGCCCATTAGTAGTGTAGGGTTTTAGTTGCATTGTAGCATATATCTATATCTATATATATATAATAGTAAATGTTTTTTTTCTTATTTTCTTGTTTGCATGCGTATCCAATATCATATCTAATGTATTTAGTGTTAAGTTCATATAATTATTGCTGTATGTATAACCAAGTTGGCCGAAATTGTGTATGTTGTACTCCAAATTGATAATCTGTTAGCGGGCATTACCCGCCTAAATATACAAGTAGTCCTAACGCCTTATTACGAGTTGTCTGTTGACCTTATTATCTCCCTTTGCCCCGAGCGGGGCGTGACCGGGTTAATGCCTGTGACAGTTTTGTCAATTTGTTTGGCTCTTCCAGCTGGTTATTTCTTGTACCTCCATGTACATCCATCATCAGCGATAGACCTCCCTTATCGACTAATCCAGTCTAATCTATGCAAATTGTAGCTGCAATTATAAAATCCATACCTCGTCACATAATTCGGTATATGCATTTGTATTGGAATCAGATGTCTTGGTATCGGGAGTTGAAGTGAGGAGTAAGTGTTGTTAGTTAGAGAGTTTTAGAGAGTTGTTATTCGAAATACATACTACTGATTTATGAAAATAAACTATATTTTAACAAATAATTTAAAGTGTTTTGAAATAGATAAACTAAGATGCACAATTGTAAATGAATATAAGAATTATGAAATGATTAATAAATATTAAAGAAATAGTGTTTAAAACCTTGAATAGGGACGCGCTCGCGATGTGTGAAACTTAACTGCTTGATAACTCGAACTGACGTGAATTGCTGTCTAACTGACTGATGAATCGTAACTGATGTGATACTCGTAGAATACTGCTCTGGCACTAACTCATGTGTAACTGACCCCCTCCTCCAGTGGGGCGACGTTTATATTTGCATCACTTACACATCGGCTAATGTGTAAGTACGTGCCACACTAAGACATCTCTCGTACTGTATTTACCCTCGGGGAGGTCGGTGATTAACAAAGGCCGGGGTGGCGACGCTTGTTAACAGATGGTGGCTAGGTGGCTTCTTGAGTGTACATTGACCCTTGTATGAAGGAAATATAGGCCAGATGTACATTGACCCTTGTATGAAAGGGTTTTGCCGGCGGCGGTTCTTTTGACTGTGTATTGACACCTGTTTGAAAGGGTTTTGCCGGCGGTTCTTTTGACTGTATATCGACCCCTGTTTGAAAGGGTTTTGCCGCGGTTCTTGACCTGCAGATAGCGGCTGGCTGGAACCACTAGTTAATAATTTTTTAGATTTATTTATTATTTAAAAATTATATCTTCTTTCTTCTTGCCATCACATCACACATAATTCAGAAGACATCCCTTACTGAAATTGTGTCCATTAGCAACCAATACTGAGTAGGTTAATGAAATGAGTAGAATGGGTAGTTGAATGTTAAGCTCGCCTAAATCTGTTGTTTTATTTAAGTAACTTTGTCATAAAAAATTTCAAAATTATTGTAAGAGTAAATGTTCCACAATTTCTTCTTCATACAGGACGAGTTACATATTTATATAATTTTTACTGACCAGAATGGTAAATAAGCATCCAAACTGGTGGCAGATTTGAATAAACATGTACACATACACGTGGAATACACGTTG
Organism: Triatoma infestans; assembly: GCA_011037195.1. Lineage (NCBI taxonomy): Eukaryota > Metazoa > Arthropoda > Insecta > Hemiptera > Reduviidae > Triatoma > Triatoma infestans. The sequence goes on along the minus strand of JAAEAF010006250.1, from coordinate 18,076 downwards.
TTCCAGGTGTGCATTCTCATATTATGTCCATTTCATTGTCACTGAAACAAGCTCCTTTCTGCTTAATACACCATATGGAACAGTAAAAGTTTTTATTCAGTTATTATAACAAAATCAGCAAAAGGGGGGGTATTAATTGCATATTTTATCTTACTTTTTATTAATTAGTGTTCATTAGTGTTAATTCGTGTTTTTTTCATTTTGGTAAAATTGACAAACAAACATCTTCTATGGTATGAATTTCTTTAATCTCATGCTTCTATGAATTTTTAACTCTACGAAGATCTATTACTCTCCTAGTAAGAGGAATTATTGTAATCGTGTCAAATTTTCGATATCGAGTTTTTACCGGAAATATCCGTATTGAGGTCCCCCAGAATCCAAAAAATTGGTTTTTAGAAAATGGTCTGGGTGTGTCCCTCTACATGAATAACATAGCTCAAAAATGAAAAATCTTAGAAAGTTCAAACTTGATATTCCATTTAAGCGTCATCATGGGATCCGACAGTGGGTTATCTGTGAAAATTCCACAACCGGAAGAACCACTTTCCAATATGGGTTTTTCACTTTTTTGCGATTTTAAAAAAAAATGGCTACAACGGTTTTATTCTAACTTATTTTATCAACTAAACATACAAAAATCTACTTTTATTTAAAATATTTTTTTGGGGAAAAATTCATTTAAGTGCACTTTTGAGGGACGGGTGGGGTTAGGTTTTCATCTGACATGTTATCATGGTTGATTATACAATTCTACCATCCAAACAAAATTAATTCGAAATAAATAGATTGCCAAAATTCCGAGTTGCAAGAAAATTAGTAAACCGGAAGGTAGCGTTTTTGTTCAACAGTTTTTTCCAGTTTTTGCAATTTTTTCTATAAAAGCACAGACGAATTTCATAGTGTGCTAACTATAAAATTGGAATAGCGAGGTGATGTCCTGTCTACTCTGTTATTTAATTTTTGCTTGGAAAAGGTAATCCCTAACGGTACGATCTTTAATCAATCTGTTCAATATCTGGCATACGCAGATGATGTTGTTCTGGTAGCAAGAACCTTCATAGCTTTGGAAGAAAGCTATCATCAACTGGAAAGAAGTGCCAGGTCCGTGGGTTTACAAATAAATCCTGATAAAACGAAGTACTTGCTAGCTTCCAGGTTTGAAAATAGGATCTGTCGTTAATGGTACATCGTTCAAAAATGTAAAATCTTTCAAATATCTGGGCGCAAATTTTACTACAGAGTGCAGTACAAGGAGCGAAATAAAAGCAAGATTGGCAAGCGGAAACAGATGTTTCTTCGCTCTAATTCGAACGATGAAGTCCAAGTCGTGGGATTTGGAATGTCCGGAAAAATAATGAGCTCAGTGAGTTGTATGCTGCACCTAACACTGTCCAGGAAATGAAAGGCAAACGATTGGAATGGCTAGGATATGTCGAGCAAATGGACGTGGGAAGACGTACCCAGAAGTTGTACATGAGTCGCCCGGAAGGCAGAAAGAAAGTGGGGAGACCCAGGAAAAGAGGGCTGGAAGAAGCTGCGGAAGATCTGATTCATCTCGGTGTTAAGAGTTGGAGGACGAAAGCGAAGGACAGGAATGAATGGTGTAAGATTGTTAAGGAGGCCAAGGCCTTTCATGGGCTGTAGAGCTAAAGAAGAAGAAGAACTATGAAATTTCTCAATCACAATAAATTCTGTAAACCTGGAGTAAGAGAAAGTTGTATCACACCAGATTTTTTGTTTTCTTTATGAAATCGGTCCGATATTAAGTTATGGCTATCTCCGGAGTAAGGCAGCCTGCAATTTGGAAACATGAGAAAAAATGTGGCGGTCTAAGAAAAATATCTGGGTCAAACGATCTTGGAATTGTTTTAATTGATATGAATAAACGAAACGGATTTGTTATTAGACAGATTATGGGCAAGACTTGTTGCTGGGAGGCTCAAAACTCCTAGATAAATGTTAAATTTATATTTTTTTTTGGAAAATTTTATTGATAGTACAATAATATGTCTTCTATCAAGTCCACGGACATCTAATTTAGTAGTTTAGACGTTAAATTTGACTGAAAAAATAGTAATATATGTTACTTATTAAATAAATCAGACAAACGGTTCTTTGAACAAAATTATCAAACTCCTTCTTGGCCCTCAAAAGCTCTAAAGAAACCAAATCCTCCAGATATGGTGATTTTACGTAAAATTGTGATCAACAAAGTCCGGTTTCCCTATGACGTATTTCTGGCATTTGCAACCGGGATCCAGTACTTTTACTCATGACGTAAGAGCATGTACGGTGTTCGAACCCGAAGCAAATACCATTAAGAAAGCTAACAACTTTTGCAATAATACGTCGTATGGATACCAAAAGCTTTCGTAATAATATTTAGCGATTTTGCTAGAAAGAGAAATCAAGAGACAGACAAAAATATAGGTTTTTCCACCAAGAAGAACTTAAAAGAGTGTTATATATTTTTTTTGTAATTGAATTGTAGGTTTTAAATCATCTTAATTACAATTTGAGGATACATTGTACAAGTTTCTAACTAAATTGTATTAATAGAATGTTAACTAAATTCTAGCTTCTTTAAACAACCAAATCCAAGTACCAACTTGAATAATATATTACATGCAACCGGCCTTCGTTGTACCATCTTAGATTCCTAAATAAACACTGACTCTACTTGAAACTAGATAGTGCATTGCTGTTGATTTTCGTCCAACTACCTAATAATATATGAAGCAATTGAATTCTGTTTTTGAAGTACCATGAACTCCAAAATGTTTCAGAATACTTTAAAACAAAAAAAAAAAGGTTGAAACGAATTGAATATTTTATAAAAATGAATATTTCAAAAAAAATTATAAGTCCTGTTACTTAGGCTCACAAAATTTAAGGCAATATCTGATTATATGAAATTATTAAGGTACACTTGGTAATTTATCTCTAATGCGTTTCAATCATTTTATGAAACTTGATAAAAACTTAATTCAGGAACTATCCTAGAACATTTCTAAACTGACATAAGTTTGCGAAAGAATTCTAATTCTAAACACTTATAAGTAAACCAAACTTACATCTAACGAACAAAAAGTAAGCTAAACCTTTGGAAATCCAACTGGAATGGAATATAAGAAAATGGAGCGCAGATATATCACTTTCAAATCAATACCTCGAACTATATACGAACTATGTTTTTGTTGTTTTTAGATATCAGAAAAGACTAGAATACAATAAAATAAACATCAGTATGTTCCTTGGAATTTTGTCACAGTACAACTGTGTAAAATACAACTGATTCTAAAAGTAAGGATGCAGCGAAATTTATGAAAGTATTTAGATGTTTCAAGTAATATAGAAGTATACAAACTTTCTTTTTATTAGGATAAATGAGGTAAGGGGTTAGCCATTGATAGTGCGTTGGACTGTCAAGTGGAGATCCCGGATTCGTTTCCACTTTTTCTTCCTAGGAGCTTCTATGCTCACTGTTCGTGATGAACAGTGTTTGTTTGTAGCGAGAGCACACTGTCTGGAGGCCGGAGTGCACTCAGAAGACTCCGGGCGCCAATGACCATAGATGTTGACGCGCCTTAACTAATAATACAAATATTGGGTTAATCTATGCACTAGACCTTGAAAGATCTATAGTGACTCAACCGGAACCAGCCTAGAGCATCTCTTCCAAGTCTATTTTAAATAAATAATAATGGAATTCTGAGTTAATCATTTATTTTTTTTTTGAACTGAACAAAGTTTCCACCTTCCCGCCTGGAAGATGTAAGGGAACTTGCTCATTGATTCTGAGTGTCTGATTCAAGGCCCTACACTTCAGTCCCACAGGAGTCCTCGATCCGTCTATGGAAGGCATTGGTAAGGAGTAGTAGGGATCTGCAACTCCTTGGAGAAAGAAACATCTCTTCCGCCAAATCTCAGAAATTACCCTGGCTTCTAAACTTTCTTTGCATGATAACATCCGCACTACGTTAGGAGGTCTATTGGACTATTGCGTTTTAAGTCCTGCATCTTCAGGTGCCCTCTTAGTCTACAATGCTCCGTGAGGAAATCTCTCAGCAGCACAGCCTCTTCTCGCTCAGAATCTGCATCACACACCTTTTCCAAGCAGCAACTACCCAAGAAAATCATGACCTATAATAACCTAGTTATCTTCTTCTTTCTCAGTTCTGAGCTATTCTTGGAAAGATGGTTGCTTACAAAATGATTACGACCATAAAGGGGATTATTGCCATTTTTAATCGTTACCAGATTATCGGTCAATTCAATGCCTTCTACACCACCAAGCTCTAGTATCCAAAAGATGACTCCATTATTTCTGACAAGGTCATTAATTTGCTGAGTATTCACAAACAATTTTTGAACTGAAAACGTATGTACTTAATAACTTTTGTAGCGGCTAGAAAACAGTATTAACGGTAAGACTTCCTGTTTCCGTTAATTCCTGTCGTGGTTGCACTAAATATAACTTTCATCTTCTCCCTGGTAGAAGTTGGGAAACTTGCTCAAATTGATTTTAAGTGCCTGGTTTTGAGTTTATACACTCCAGCCCCTCCCCCCCAGGATGCTCGGTCCTTCCGTGTACCACCTAATACATACTATATATATATTTTTTTTTTTTTAATGTCATATAGAGCGGATTTCTCTCAGTAGAGTAGACTGTACTTAATTTCGCCAATTTGCTTCGAAGGGAGACTGAGGTACTCAATAACTTTTCTTTGTAATATTTATTTTTTAAATAGTTTTTCTTTTCAATTTTGTCTAAACCATAACGCTCTGTCATCTTTTTCCTTTCTTTAGTGCCGGCCTAAAATTATGACAATTTCTAAGGGTCAACTGATTTTGGAAGAATTCACTGATATCTTTTCAAAGTCAACGATGATCAATGAAAACAATTGAATCAAAACAGATTGTGATAATATAGAAGAATATGAGGGTGATTTAGATAGTAAAAAGGATTGGCTAAATAGGGTGAAGGCATAGAAGTTCATAATAATCTTGAATACGAACGACAAAGACAGAGGTATAAATTATAAATATTTATAATTTATATACTTAAATATTCATAGTGTTTAGATGGCTGTCAAAGGCCAAAATTGAAACATCGAGATAAGAGGCCTAGGAAGGTTTTCAGAAAACGAATGTTTCCTGAGTTGATTTCAACGATAATGTCAGGAAAGCGGCATGCTGCAACTGGTATTTTATTTTTTATTTTTTTTTTATTTCAATGATATTAGTAGATTTGTTCTCGGTCTATTGATGCTGTTGAACTGGAAATAGATATATCAATACTACAATGCTTGGCGTCAATTCTGTGTAAGCTTAGAAAATAGTCTTTGGAAGAAAGAACTTTTATCGCTGTTATGTCGTTTCTCTATGCTCTCCGACAAAAAATAAAATAAAATAAAATCAAGTCCAAAAAATCAACGAGGAAGCAGTAACGTTAAGCTTTTCTCTAATATAGGACTTCAATAAAAATGTATGGGTCTAATCCCTATATACAATTATGAAACATTAGAAGCAATGATAGAATTTCAAAAATTTGAATAACATCTGCGAACGAAAAGTGTATTATTATATTATTATTATTTAATAGGGGATATGCGACCGGAAAGATCTATTGCGTCCCCCGGAGCCTTCTCAGTGCCCTGCCGGCTTCCGAGCAGTGTTCTCTAGCTGCAGACAACACTGCCCATCACCGGACATTCTTCCCGTATATCCCTTTTCCTCCTGGTACTTAGAGGGATCTTTCTAGACCGTACCCACCCGTTCGGGTTTACCGGCCCCCCCAAGCAACGGGATCGTTTAACAAGAAGGGGATGTCACCACCATGGAAGGACTTTTAGTGCAGTGCCCGACCATAGCAGAAGTGCCGAAGCACTCCCCCGATTGACCCATTTAAGGGCAGGATGAGATACGCTCAACCAGCGCGCAGAATGGCCCCACTCCACTACCAGAAGCTAGAGAAGGCACCCCCTAGCAGGCTCTGGTGAACCGCGCACCCCAGCAAATGCGCTTCCAGCTACGGGTTGGGACCGGGGTTTATTTTATATTGCGAGTCTCCTCCTGCTCAACTTATGACCGCAGTCATTGGAATTGCTGCCTAAACCACGACCACTACGAATCCTACCTCAATTGGCTAGGAGAGTAGCTTGCGCCCGTTCAGCTCTAACGGACTAGCTTGACTGATCGCACGCTCGATGGATCTAACCATCTACTGATTCCTGTCCATTGCCTCAAGCACGGGGGCGCAGTGACCCAGGATACTTGCAGCCAACCCTGCAAGGGGAAAGGATCAGGATGGGTTGGAGGAGGGAATCCCCAACCTGGAGAGCCAGAGGCTGGTTGCACCCCGAAGGGAGGGCAATGGCGTCGCAACATGCCTACGCCTTCCTCATCACCGGACATGTAGCTTGTGAGGAATTGGGAGATGGCGGAACTATTCCCGAAGGCAAACCAACCATCCCCCGCCCACATAACAGAGAACACTGGACCTCTGCTATCATCAATACAAATCCTCTACCACCACGAAACCTTCCTCGACTCGTGAATGCAGAGCAAGCTCTGCCGGGCTGATTCACGATCCCGTGGTACCATTTTGTAGGAGTCCCTGCTAGAAACGCCTACTTGAAGGCCTGTCCAAAGCCTACGATTTTACAACATCCTCCTGACAAGGGCGGGAAAAACCTTGCCATTCAGATGAAGCGGGTATCCCGTATCCAACTCATCACCGGACAGTGGGCTGTAGAGGCTCCTAGGAAGAGAAAATCTAAGGGCAGCGCTCTACTACTGAGCTTATCTCTCCTTTTTCTCTTGGCTTACGCCAATTAACTAGGAACGAAGACTCAAGGTGGTGTACTGTTTATGTCCTTGTCTATAAAGAGTAGAATGATTGTAGTTTAAATGTATTGTATACTGTTTTGCGGAACGAATTGCATGGATTATTGAGTTGTAGTAACCCGCCAATTATTGAGTAGTGGGGGTCACTACTCGCCAAATAACTGCGTGCAGTCGACACCCCTTCCGGGCAAAACCAAAAAGTGTAACTTTACAGAGAATACGTATTTATGTTATTTTGGAATTTTCTCAAAAAGCTATCGATTAACTTGGATAAACTATAGCAATTTTTTTTTTTGTTTTCATTAAACTGTGCAGATATACATGTATCATTTTTATTTCAAACATTCCGGGGGGTGGGAGACTGATTTTTTTTTTTTAAAGAGTTCTGCTAATTTTAAGGGGTAAAATTTCAAATTTTATTTGGTTTCAATAATGTTGGCGTTGATTTGCTGGACAATAATGTAATCATACTTTTAGTACCTGCTTGTGGTACTAACTATGATATTCGTCCCCTTTCACTATCCCTATATTTTTGTTCCGAGAAATGAAGAAAATTTGTATTTGTCATTTTTTTTATGCATATTGTTATTATCTCTGTATAAGAGAAAGTTGTGTGAGTGTTTCACATCATATTTTTTTTTTTTAACATATTTTTAGCTAGAATATGAACTGCTTAGTTCTAAAAGCGTTTTCTAAAAAAAATATTATTTCTATTCATGCTTTAAAATTCATTTATATATATATATATATAATGAGCGCAGTAACATACATTGGCATAACTAATTAAAAAAATAAATAGTTCATCTAGATTTCAGACAATACTTCATTAAAGCTAGATTAGATTGCTTAGATTCTAATGGGGGAATTGGCTCTTCAGCCTACGCCACCGCGACACCCCAAGGATCTATTGTGGCACCCCCCTAGTTGGAGACCCTCCCCCGATCCTGTCCTTAGCCGAACTGTGGAATTGGGGGGGGGCTCCCAGGTGGTCAATCAGAGCACCTGCCATCAGAGCACCCTCTCGAGTCCTGCTTGCCTTAAAAGACTTAATAGGTCCGAGAGAGGGCCCTGGCTGAGGCTTGTTGGCACCAGCTTCTCTTTACCAAAGAGGCGGTACCTTAGCCAAACCAGCCCCTCGCACTGACATACCACATGCAGTGCCGTCTCCTCTTCTTCCTGACAAAACCTACACAGGCTATCCGTTGCCAGGCCCATGCGATGCATGTGCTTATTTAGTCTACAATGGCCAGTGAGAATGCCAACTGCTATCCTCATGGCCACCCGGCCTAGTTGGAGTAATTCCGCAGTTAGCTTGGGCGAGTAGCTATGGATAAACTTTTTCGCCTGCCTCTGGCCTGGAGTTTTGACCCACCATTCCCTTGATCGTTCCTGCATCCATAACTTAATGGATGCACTCCTGAGGCATCTTGAGGCACCACAGAACGGCTCCGGCCCGATAAATGCTCTCATTGAACCCTCCCGGGTCTGTCGGTCCGCCGCCTCATTGCCTCTGTAACCCGAATGCCCAGGTACCCAAACCAGGAAGACCTTATTATGGCTACTAATTTCCCTGAGTGCACCTAGGCAGTCCCACACCAGCCTTGAGCTGATCTCCCACGAGTCAATTGCCCGCAGAGCAGCCTGGCTATCCGAATAAATGACGACTCTGGAGTTATACACTCCCCGCATTTTTATTTCGGCGGCGCAGATAGTAATCGCGACTAGCTCCGCCTGAAAGACCGTGGCTAGTCTTCTCAGGCTCATCGAGATATTACATCTCGGATGAACCCCGTACACGCCGGCTCCCAATCCATCTTCCATCTTGAACCCGTCCGTGTACCACATCGATTTGCCTGTAATCGGCGGCCCGTTCTTCCATGCCCCTCTGTCTAATATCAGAACTTTGAAGGGTTTCTGGAAGTCGTACCTAGGAGTCATTATATCCGTAGGCAGACCCAAAATCGGGTCCGCCTTCAATCATTAAAGCTAAAAAATATATATATGTAATAAATTGTAGCACTTTATTATTATATAATTAGTTTTACTGTTAAAACCAGTATATAAAATAACACATAAAATATATAGCTCCGCCATAGTTCGGTAAATCACTTAATCTGTATTAATAATTATAATTTAAACACAATCTAGATAACTTTTCGTAGAATAATATAATTTTCGTGGCATCCTTTTATTTTTATTTTTTTATACATTAATTTATTTATTTAAATATTTTTAATGGAATTTATTCTATTACCTCATTTTTTGTGTAACATTTATTTTTCGGCTCTGTTATAATATATAAATATTTAATCTCAATTATTAATAAATATGCTAATACATGGTCACATTGCTTTTTTTTTTCCTATAAAAAATAAAAATTTTACAACTCAATTAAGTTTTCTGTCAGCTTAGTTTGAAGTGGTGGTGGCGGTGGGGAGAGCATAGCCTGAAAATTAAGCCAAACTCATTTTAAAAAATATTAAATTAATAAATTTGTTTGGGCCTCTCAAAAAAAAAAAATGAAAATTTTATTAATCTAATGAATGTTTAGTCCACTCAGTTAATAAATAAATAAAAAAGGCTTTTACTGTACATATTTTTTAAGAACTTCTTATATAATATTAACAAAAACTTTATGAATTAATATCGATTTCACATTAGGAAAATAAAAAAGTAGAAATCGTCATTAAAAAAAAAAAAAAAAAGTACTTCTCATATTTTCTAGACGAAGAAATTATACAAACTTTTAAAATAATTTAATTTATCAATTATGGTGGATTTTTTTTTTTTTTTTTTTAAAAAAAAAAAAAGCCGTGTTTTATTAAAACAAAAACAAAAAAAAATATACAGTATTTTGACCGTTGATGAATTATGTTATGAAGAAAATTTGGTTGAGGTAATTGGTCAAGAAAGAAACATTCAATTATGCCAACGTTTCGACAGAGTTTCCTGTCTTTATCAAGGCTTTAATATACATATATAGTTAGTCGTGAAGATGTGGAGAAAGAATTTTTAAACATACACATTTGTTACATCGCAGAAAGGAAAATTACAAGTTAGTTTCTAGTTAATAATTATTAGTTTCTAGTCTTAAATTATTTAAAGAAAATCATTTACACTTCTGTAGATGATTCAAGACAAGAAAATAGTAACTTTTAATTTTCCTTTTTTTATGTTTCTGCGACGTAACAAATGTGTATGTTTAAACATTATTTTTCCACCATATTCACGACTATCTATATTGTAAGGTTTTTCCCTCTAAACTAGCTACTGCAACTAGTTATAAGTGGGTTCGTATAGATAAAATACTCTAAACTTCTATAAAGAAAACACCAATTTATTGTTTTACACAATAAATTACAAAATACAATACTTAATAATAATTAATTCACAGTTTAAACCACAAAGGTTCACATTATTCATTTTTTATACACTTTCCACAAACGTACACTTCGTTTGTAACTAGAAAACTCTTAACCTCTGCGGTCCCACTATTTACACCAGTGGAAAATCTTCTAGAATCTTCTCAGTCCTTCCAGAAATAACTAGAGCGCGTCGCCAGCGCTACCTAGAGGTTCCTACTTCCTCTCCTAGATGGCACCACTGGTGGCGTTACAATATATTAAAGCCTTCATAAAGACAGGAAACACTATCGAAACGTTAGCATTATTGAATGTTTCTCTCTTGACCGATCCTCACCAAATTTCTTCATATCAAAAAAAAAAGAAATCTGAACACGATTTAGTCCCCACGAAATTATTACAATTTAAACAAATTTTTAAATGGATTTTCTTGATTATTGAATTATGCGTTTAACATTACAGTTAAATATAGACTGCGTCAATCCATAAAAATTACTTATTGATTCGTACGTATTTTTTTTTTCTAATCTCCACACCATTCGGGCGGTTCCTGAGCTGCACTCATATTCATCCAGTGAAGTCATCGACCTCAGAAAGAGAGGGATATAGATATGATTCATAGATATAACAAGGGGCAAGGGCAAGGGAAGAGAAGGGCTCAGTGGTAGCGCGCTGGACTAGCAATGCGGAGATTTCGCGTTCGAATCCAGCCCTGCTACCCTTACATTTTCTCTTCCTAGGAGCCTCTACAGCTCATTGTCCGGTGATGGGCAATGTTGTCTGTAACGAGAGAACACTTTCCAGAGGCCGGCAGTGCATTGAGAAGGCTGCGGAGCTTAAATGACCATAGATGTTGACGCGCCTTAAAAAAAAATAATAATAATCATAACAGATTAAATGTAATTTCATTGTTGCACACTAGCAAGCGTTTATATCAAAAACCTAATAAAACTTAAAATATCAGTTTATAATTATTAAGTTTAATCACAACACAAGCTTATAGAACCTCATTAAAATCAATTTATTGCTGGTCATTGTTTCAAATTTTAAGTAGAACATTGGAATTTCCGTTAACCAATTCTCTTCAAACTATGAATACAATTACCTAAAACGTTTTTCCCGACCAAGTTTATTTAAACAATAATTGTGTTTTCCTCGAATAAACAGTCATTTTATTAGGTTTAGATTCTCCCATTCATATAAAATGGAAAACAATTAAATATTTAGTAATAATTATAAATTTGAACAACATTTGTCATTTATAATTAGAATTAGATTACTGTAAGAGAAAGAAATATAAGATTTCATATCAGGTTTTTAAAAAAAAAACGAAATTCCACTTGTAGGTACATGAATGAACCCATCTAGTTCAGCATGTTATCATTACAGTGTGGAGAATAAACAGAAATATTCATATCAATAACAAAATACTCAATGCTTAAGGTTGATTAAAATCTTCTCCTAAGAAGTTGAAAAGGGAAGCTACTAAAGATTTGAAATTAATCAAGTATATGTCTTTGATCTTGAACCAATTAATGAGATAGTTTCATATTTCACTTTATCTTATATATTTCATAGACCTGGAGAAAATTAATTATTTCAAAATGGAATACTTACTTGTAAAAACTTATTTTTAAATTTAGATTTGGATAGTGAAGCCCCCCATATATTCACAAATATTTCTTAATTTGTGCAAACGAAAATAAATATTTCTTCATTTATATTTATACTCAAATTATTTAAGTTCGTATATTATTTACACACATTATAATATATTATCTAAAGAGAGTGGGTAGAAAGACTTGTTCCTTCGGTTATATTATGGTTAAAGTTGAAGAGGTATATGATATGCAATATGGAATTTAAAATCAAATAAGAGTCAGGATATTTATGGGCTTAGCAGCTTTATATTGAAGAAAACAGCTGATACTCTATCTGAAACCCTTTCCTATCTGATAAATAGCTGCCTGAGTGACGGGGTATTACCTAAATGTCTTTAACTTGTCTAGTGTAATTCCAATCCATAAAACTGGTTCTTATAATGATATCACCAACTTCAGACCTGTTTCTCTCTAATTCCTGTGTTTTCGAAGGTTTTTTGAAAAGTTATTATACAAGCAAGCACAGGATCACTTCCAGACAAATGGGTTATCATCTGCTAGACAGTTTGGATTCAGGACTGGTCAAAAAACCATTAATACCCTTAAGATTTTGTGAAATGGAGCCACGGAGCCTTAGAAAACGCGAATTCGCTGTTGATCAAGTTTTTTGATTTATCCAAGGCCTTTGACACCGTTTCTCATGACATTTGTAACAGCAACCATAGAGAAGCTAGGCAAAGAGAAGAAAAACAAAACCCAAAACCACTCTCTCGGTCTGGAGTGGAAGAAGCTGTATAAATATAGCGACGGACAGTCCATAAAAACACAGTTGAAATCAGTTCAGTACATCCAATCGCTGCGTGTCATTCTCATACCACTCTACCTTAAACATTCCTTTATTGTAAAGTCCAGGCAGTCTGTGTCTATTTACTATATATCAGTTAACCAGTGTTAACCAAGTCTTCTTCTTAACTCATCAAACAAAACCAATTCTCTCCAGCCAACACATCCACTATACATTTTATTAGAAAAATTGAACTGTTATGGGTTTAATGAGTTGGCAGCCAAATTTATCTCTTCCTATCTCTCGAATAGATTGACAGCGGTTTATATATGCGTTAAGTACTCTACTCTACTGCAACTCAAGTATGGTGTACCCTAAGGGTCTATTATGGGGCCTCTATTATTCTTGCTTTACATTAACGATCTACCGGCAATTTTTGACAACGATGATATAATTAGGCCATATTTATATGCCGATGATCTTGAGGTACAAGTTAGAAATGAAACAACACATCCGTTAATAACTGCATTAAATCTATTATCGACTGGTGTGCTGTTAATAATCTAAGTTTAAACCAGGACAAAATAAAAGAGATTACTATTAAATTAGCAGATTATGTTGGGACTGAAAAAGCTATCAATTTCTTAGGCATTTTCATAGTTTAAAATTGAACTGGACAGATCAAGTCAATAATGTCATGGGTAAAGTGTCTCGTGGAATCTATGTTTTGAGAAAATTAAGAATGTCCGGTTGACTTGAAAGCTTTAAAGTTGGCATATTTTGCGTATGTTCGTAGCCATTTGTGCTAAGGTACTATAATTTGAGGTAATACTGCCGAATGTAAAAAAATATTTAGGTTACAAAAAAAGGCAAATTAAAGTCACTTTGGGTTTAGACTCGAAAGTATCTTGTCGTTCTTTGTTTAAGAGATTGAACATAATGACACAATCAGCCATATTTATTTTTCAATGCCTCGTCTATGTAAAGTGCAATGAAGGCCTATGTATCTCGCAAGTCCATGATCACAAGAAGACGCAATAATCTTGTCCAGAATAGACACAGGTTGACAAAAGTTCATACCAGCTTCCATAGTTTATCATTCACTTTTTACAACTATTCACCACAGAAATGTAAAAAATTATACTTTGAAGTGTTTCAAAACTAATGTTAAAAAACTATTATTAGCTCACCCGCTATATGAGATACATGAATATTTTAAAATAAAATTTTTGTCTTGACAATTTTGTGAACTTAAATTTTTTTTTTTGTTTTTTTTAAGTTAATGTTAATTTTTATTTTTTGAAAATGTCTTTGACAGCACAGTATAAATATATGTATATAATTATGCATATGCCAATTGCTGACATATGTCCACATTGCAAAGAGCGTGTGCGACAATACCTATTTAATGGAAATAATCATGGTTATCAACCGGAAACATATAACTCCGATTGGGCGAAGTAAATCGATGTAACAATTGTAAAGAACTAAATATTTTAATTGTGGTAGTTGGTTCCGCAGAACTGGAAAGCATCAGAGACATTTTCCGTGGTAGCCCTGCTTCATTTTGTGGTCATCAACCGGTTTCGGACGTTCGCCCATCTTCAGGATGCGTTTTACAGACAGTGTGACAACACAGACTTGCACAGAGCAAATTCAGTTTATACACTAAATAAATTATTTATCAATCTAACTGTAAACAAATTCTATTCATTCCATCTTCGCTGCTGAAGCTTTATCCTAGAAGTAAGCGGCGTATTGAGGCAGGTTTCCTATTCCTATTGGGACAGGTAATTTAGAAGGATATCTAGATTTTGCTGAACAACTTCAATGGACTCGTCCTTAACATCAACGCTCAAAAGATGCAAGCTTTCTACCCTCCTTTCAGGAATACCAGAATCTTGGATTTATGTAAGTTAACGGTCAAAATTCATAGCTCACAGCAAGAATCTAAGATATTTTTATTAGTTTTTTTTTTTTTTTGTTTGTTATGTGCTTGTCGCCACCAATTACAATTTTTTATGGCCATTTTTTATTTCATACATAATTAGTTAATTAATTATGACGATATGGTTAAAGTTGACAAGTGTCGCAAGAAAATTGGTTGTTAAGTAGAGCGGTTGGACCTAACTTCAGCCTAAATACTTATCAAGAGGAATGAGCGCACATATATATCTTACAGACGCTTTCAAGGCACCATCCATCCATTCATTTGCTGAATTATACTATACCATAGACGAACTGTTTGCAAAAGACTTGGTGAACCTCACAAGAATCAGTATAAAATTCACAGATTTCTAATAAATCTATTATTTATTTATTAATTTATTTATTTATTTAGTGTGTATTTTTGAGACTAAATATTTTATTTTAATTTTGTATAAATCTTCTCAGCAGAGGCTAATTTTGTATATTTCTTAATGCAATAGGTAATTAAAATAATAATAATAATAATATTAATTAAAAGCAAGAAACAATAGAGATAAAGTACCTCGAAACATACCAGAAAATCAAATATTTAGTTAAATTACTAAAATTTAACTTTTATGAGCATAATTGGATATTAAGTAAACTAGTTAATACAATAATCTACAATAAACCAATTAATCTAAATTATGTATATATGTACATTATATTCTATATGCTCATATTGTATTACATTTGTATAATATAGTAATTTCTATGCTTAAAGGAATTATTAAATAAAGGCATTATGAAATAAAGCAGTAAACTTACTTACTTACTTAATCTTCTCTTGTCTACCGCATTACGGTGTAAGAGTTCCCCTGCAGATACCAGACCAAGTATCCCGTTCCATGGCCAGCTGTCGTCTTCTGCTCCAAGCTATTCCTCGGGAAGTAAGGGCATCTTTGATGCCGTCTTCCCATTTCTTTCTAGGCCTACTCCGCGGCCTTTTTCTTATGGTCTGAGTCTCATGGCTTATTTTGGCCATCCAACTTTCGTCCATTCTGCATACATGTCCATACCACCTTAATTGGCTCTCTTCAATGTACCTCTGGGCTGGCTTCACATCTAGGCTTGTTCTAATGGTAGCGTTCCTTATCCTATCCCTTCTACTTTTCCCCTCTATTCGGCGTAGGAATCTCATTTCCATTGCTTGTAATTGGCTCTTATGTTTTGTTGTAAGAGTCCAAGATTCACTCGCGTAGGTAAGGATTGGGATGAATGTGTTTTTAAAGATCGTTACCTTCGTACCTTTGGAGATCTCTTTCTTGTTAATGAAGCCTTTTTTCACTGCATTGAAAAACCTTTCAGCGGAATGAATTCTTTCACGAATTTCAGTGTCGATTAGTCCGTTTTCAGTGATATGAGCTCCTAAGTACTTAAATGTATCTACTTGCCCCAACACTTTTCCATTAATACGGACAATTTGCCCATTTGGCGCACTTCTCTTGCCTATCCTCATGACTTTCGTTTTATTTTCATTTATCACCATATTTATTTTCCTGAGTTCTTCTTGTAGCGCCAAAATGTTGAACTGAAGATCCCTTCCATCTTTTCCCAACACTACTATATCGTCCGCATACGCTAGCAAGGTATAGCTTATTGGGCAGAGATTTCGGTAGCCGAAATTAAACCCTCTCATTTTCCTTTTTGCATTTCGTAGGGCTGTGTTAAGGAGGACAATGAACAACAGTGGACTGAGGCTACATCCCTGTCGAATGCCTGAATTCGTCGTAAATTCCTTGGAGGTGTTATGGCAGCTTCTGTCTATACCTCTGTTTACTTTGTATAGGCTTTGTACAGCCCATCGAAGCCCCCTATCTACCCCTAGTAAACTTAATGAAATAATTAATATATAAACTTTAGAAGAAAAAAAAAAAAAAAAATTCTGGTGTGAACCAAACACGTAAACTACGGTTTACATAATTTTATAAATGCCAAATTTTCTTTGAAGTTATAATTTTATATCAGTTAGAAAAGTAAATGTAATAAAATGACTTTCTTTTTTTCTTTTTTTTAGAAAAGCACAACCTTTGCCACCATCAAAACGTCTTGAAACGATCTTATACTATAAATGTTTTCGTTATTAAACAAGTCCTGAAAGAAAGTCCTTAAATAAAATCCTGCAATGAGAACCGGATTCCTGCGGCAAATAGCATCCACTTTACACCATGATAGAATCCATTTTACAAGTAAATATGAATGAAAATAGAGAAAAAAAAAAATCAATAAATAAATTCAACACAATAGTTTAAATTGTTATCTCCTGCTTCATTATGAAATACATGAAAACTGGGTTGTTATTTTGAAGCCCTTACAGTTAAAATAGCTCCTTTTTTTTCAGCCAACATAGTTGTCTAGCTATATAAATTTATTCAGTAAAACTGAATTAACTGAGCTGCATATATTGTAAGGAACTAACTACCCGTCACAAATTTACTTTCAACAAAATAACCCACTTTAGAGAGTAGCAGGTACCAGTGGTAGGTAAATTTAACTACAAGACTAAAATTCCACAGTGAAATTACGTTGTTTTTTTTTTATTATCCTTATATTTAAGATCGCCTAACATCGGTTGTATTGTTAACAACATGGTCTGTTGAAAAAAAAAATTAAATAAAATTTAATCCCATGTCTCCCTCCCTCCAAAAACCCCTTCTTTAAAGGAATTTTAAAGCCGTGAGTTTTAAATCTGTAAAAAGAACTGAAAATTCATTCAGTAAAGTGATTACTATCCGGTTGATCGATTTTGATTAAAACTTTAGTGCCGAGTCCTCTGGCAGCCAATAAATTAGGCAAAATAAGCCCTCCAACACTTTTAAAGGCCTCCCGCAACTGCGTGTCAAAATAATTGGTTAGAGAACTCAGAGTGCCCAAGGATTGGCAAAAATCCAGAATCAGAGACATTTTCCGTGATAGCCTGCTTCTTTTTGTGGTCATCGACCGGTTTCGGGCGTTCGCCCATTTTCAGGAAGCGTTTGTCAAACAGTGTGATAACACAGACTTACACATTACAAATTCAGTTTAAACACACTGTGCAAGTCTGTATTATCATACTGTTTGACAAACGCATCCTGAAGATGGGCGAACGCCCGAAACCGCAAAAAGAAGCAGGCTATATAGCAGGCTTTGCGAAACCAACCACAGGATATGATGAATCTCAGATTGATTTAAAAACTTTTACAAACAAATCTGACACTGATGTTTTGACCCGGGTGAAGCCAGAGAACAATAATATTGATTTCAACTTGGAACCAAATTATAAAAAAGCTTTCTTAAGTTGTTGAAAATGTGGCTGGGTCTCGGTATTTTATCCGTCGTAGCATGCATATTGGTTTTGTTCCTGACCGGTTTTCGGATATTCATCCATCGTCAGAGCAAATTCACCAAGTTCGTGTAGAGAGTTCACTTCAACGAAATGTTTCTGTAGACTCACACTTGTTGGTTGTATGTATGTGAGAAGGTTATAAGGTTATGTTACTACATGTGTGTGTTTCATGACAAAGTGAAAT